>JAJIBD010006161.1:0-116500 GCA_021461705.1 Cryptotis parvus
CCCCAACCCAATATAGTTTCCCTTCATGCTAGCTCAGAAGATTAAACCAAGTTCACAGTGAACACTTTATATAACTGTACCAATAATTCCTCCTAAGTTTTTTTTTTTGAGGGTTGGAACAGGTTTCACAGTTTTGCTTCTTCCAAATGCAGAGATAGGTAATACAAAAAACTGCCTACTAAATAGTTGTAAAATTAATGAAGAAAAAAGAAACTTTTTGAGAAGAAAAGCTTTTTCTCCTCAGGGGGCTTAAAAACTGCATTTTATAGGAAATTTGGTGCTATAGCTCAGGTCTGCACAGAAAAAAAGAAAGACTCAGTGTGTTTCTATCTCAGGGCTGCAAGGGAACACAGGCATCTGCAAAGGCTCCCTACTGCTCTGTAGGTAACCAAGAGGTTTAGTAAATGGGCCCACCAGGATTACCTTAGCCATTCTGTGAATGCATCATCTCTATAGTCCAAGGGCTTCAGGGTTTGGAAAGAGCAGAGGCTCATTGGAGATGAGGCACATTACAGCCTGAACTCTGTACCAGGTGGATGTTTGTTACTGCACACCAGTTCTGGGATCTAGATCTATGAAATTTCTCCAAATCTCAGTCTCGTTTCTTTGCATTTTGTCACCATAGTCCTCACCTATTATAGACCTAATTCCCATGACCTGAGCGAACGGTTTGAGGCTCTTCTTGTTCCTGGAACGAGCAGATGCCCTTGGGCTACACTAGCATGAGACAGGACATATGAAGATGTTACTTGTGCCTGCTCAAGCAAATCGATGAACAATGGGAAAACAAGTGATACAAGTGATACAAGTCCTTACCTATATGGATGACTATGATGATAGGCTCATAGAAAAAAACGTCTTCTTTCATGGTAATCTGCAAATGTTTGGCTACACTATTTTTTTACTATTATTATTGTTGTTGTTGTTATTATTATTATTATTGTTGTTGTCACCAAGTGCCACAATTCCCTGGAGAACATAGAGCTACAAATCAAATGGATCAATCTTCTAATGCCATAGTGAGAGCCAGAAGAAAAAGAAAAAAGCAAGAAAATGCTGAGGTCAAGTCCTTGCACTTTCCATGAGACAGTTAACATTCCTGTCATCTTCCACACTCAGCTTCCGGTGGCTTCCATTCTTCTCCAGATTAGTGCAGCACTTTATAGATGGCCCATGATAAGCTTAGAGGGGTTCGCACCCCTGCTCTTTAAAGTCAGGAAGAGCTGGTCCAGGAAGCAAGGGTCTGAGATTTAAGAACAGATCTGGACTCAGTGGGTTCCACTTCACCTTTGCCCACTCCAGCAACAAGATGCTGAAGGTATTGGCGTGTCTGGAGAAGAGAAGTTGTGTTTAGCAGCCTGTTTGTTCCTGGGCCAAAGGGAAGGTCCAAGATCACATCTCTTCTTCAACAGGCTGTTTTGTGCCCTCCATTCAACTGTGAAAGGTCATAGCATCTATCTGAAAGTGTCTTTACTATGACTTGAGTTTGAATACTGGAGGGTGGGCACTCTTAGGTGGGACAATGGAGACCAGCTATGAGGTATCTATTTCAAAGGAGTGAAATTCATATTTGCTCCTTCATAACAGCCAATCAAAAGCAGAACTAACAAACTTTGAGTAGCTACAGTGGGCCAGGTAGATTTTAGAGAGAGTTACTACTCATTGAATTCTCATTGCTGTTGTTGAGACCTAAATCATACTGGTCCTTTCATGTACCTGAAAAAAATCTGGCCAGGTTCATGAGCTAATCCCAAGCACACTGCAACATCATAAAATGTTAAGACTAGAACCTGGATCTTTTCTTACCGAAGCACTTCCTTGTCTTTGGAAGAAATGAGTGTTCAAAGACTCAACAATACTGAAAACATGAGATCTAAGCTGCAACCACTGAAACTTTTGTAACTTGCCTGTCAACTTGACCAACAGAGATCAGATCCTAACACCCAGGTCCTACACCTATGGAGTAGGGAAGAGAAAATGGGGCATTGTCACTGGTAGTGGGATTGGTGTTGGATTATTATATGTCTAAAACTCAAACATCAATAACTTTGTTAATCAGTTCTTTGACAAAAACAATGAAATAAAAGAAGAAATTCTGTGTTCAGAAAGCAAATTCCTTAACAGCAGGACTGCAAGTGAGAAAGCAAATGGTTTTATCTGTACAAAAGCATGTTCATCAAACCTGAATTCCATATATAAAGTACTGTAAATAAGATGCTTGCCTAAGAGAAAGTTGGTTCATTTTTTTTTTTTTTTTTGCTTTTTGGGTCACACCCGGCAATGCTCAGGGGTTTCTTCTGGCTCTGCACTCAGGGAATTACTTCCGGCGGTGCTCCGGGGACCATATGGGATGCCGGGGATCGAACCCGGGACCGCCGCATGCAAGGCAAACCTACCCGCTGGGCTATTATTGCTCTGGCCCTGGTTCATTTCTATTTAATAGCCCAAAATCTCTATTTAGAGTAGTGGTTCTGCACTGGGCACAATTTTCTTCCTAGAGAACATACCTTAATTTTAGACATTTTTGGGGTGTCACAATTTGGAGCAGGGGGGAACTACTGGCACTTCACGAGTAGAACAAGGACCTTGTTAAAGCTCCTAGAATTCACAGGGACAGCCCTTCACATCAAAGGATTATCTAGCTCAAAATGTCAAGAGTGCCGAGGTTGGTTTAGAGGATACAGGTTCTTGTTTATCTCCTTATTCCTGGATGGGAGCCAAATATATCACTCCCAAAATAGGCCGAGATAAAAAACCAGCATAAGTGAGCCTCTTGTGTGTACAGGAAATAAGGCTAATTTCAAACCTCACTCCCCTCTTCTATTCATCATTTGCTCGTTTTATTTGATTTTATATTCAATGTAATCAAAACCTCTAATACTAAATCATTTCTAACTTTTAGGTCCCTTGCAGGCATGCCATTATAAGATTCAAGATGGGATGATTTAAACAGGTATGCTCAATTAGTTAATTAGTATGTATGGGAGAAGTTAGGAGATAAAAGAAGGACAAAGGAGGATTTATGTGGTGATAAAACTCTGCTAGTCGCCATTTCATAAGAGAATTCCAGGTGCTTGCAGTAGTACTGGTTTCATTCTGCCACTATCCTCCCACTGATAGGTTGAAGGCAGTTTTTGCCCCTATTGGAATATGATTAAGAAATCACTGATGGCTAAAATAAAAAATTTAGTAAAAAATCAGCTCTATGCCCTAACTGCATGAATTTCAAATAAGATGTGTATTGAAATGGCAGAGGACTTGTATTGAGGGTAATAAAACAGATGATTGCACAAACTACCTGGAGCCTACCCATTGTCCCCCTAGTGCAGGGGAAGGCACTAGACTCTGTGAACTTTAGGAGTCAATTTGATTGGGTCATGGGGTATTCGTATATTTGGATAAACATGTGTGTGTGTGTGTTTGTGTGTTTTTATGAGATAGCATTTGAGTCAGTACTGGATAGAACAGGTTGCTCAGGGCTGGAGCGATAGCACAGCTGGTAGGGCATTTGCCTTGCATGCAGCTGACCCGGGTTCAGTACCTGGCATCCCATATGGTCCCCTGAGCACTGCGAGGAGTAATTCCTGAACAAAGAGCCAGGAGTAACCCCTGAGCATTGCCAGGTGTGACCCAAAAAAGCAAAAAAAAAAAAAAAGAACCCCCAAAACCAGGTAGGTCACCTCAGGGTAGGTGGACCCAATCCAACTAACTGAAAACTCTAGCAGACAAGGCTGAGGGAGAAATTTCCATAGTTTCAGGTCTTTTTTAAAAAAAATTTTTTTTATTATACCACCGTGTGACATACAATTACAAAGGTGTTCATAATTGGTTCTTGGTTATACAGTATACCAGCACCCATCCCTCCACCAGTGTCCCATTTCCACCACCAATGTACTCCACCCCCTCCCGCCCACCCCCAGGCTGCCTCCAATAGCAGGTACGCCACCTTCCTCTCTTTCTCTCTCTCTCTCTCTCTCTCTCTCTCTCTGTCTCTGCATCTCTCTCCCTCTTATTTTACACATTGTGGCTAGCCCTGCAGATATTTAGAGTTTATCACTAAGTCTCTTTGTGTATATTCAATGGTGAGTTTTAATCTACTACCATTTCCCACATTTAGTAAAACACTGGTATCTATTTATATCCTATTAATGAATGCAGTCATTCTATATCTGTCCTTTTCCTTCTGACTAATTTCACTCAGCATGATAGTCTCCATGTCCATCCATTTGCAGGTAAATTTCATAATTTCGTCTTTTCTGACAGCTGCATAGTATTCCATAGTGTAGATGAACCACAGTTTCTTTAGCCAGTCCTCTGTTCTCTTAGTTGGGGTCCCAGTCTTCTTTTGTTTGGACTTGAGTTAAAACTTAGGTTGAAAGTTAAAGCATTATCTCCCCTGAGTCACTAGCTTATAGGTCTTGGATCTCCTTATCCTCCATAATTATATGACCCAATTTCTTATAATAATAATAATTATTATTATTATTACCTATTATATCTTTCTCAGTTGACAGCTCTACTGACAGATATATATATATATGTATATATATGTATATATATGATGTGGATAGAGTGGATTTTTAAATTTTTATTGTAACATCATGAGATATATAATTACAAAGATGTTTATGATTGGGTTTCAGTTATACATTGTTCCAGCACCCACCCCTCCACCAGTGCCCTATTCCCACTACCAATGTCCCCAAATTCCCTCCTTCCTCTCCTCCTCCCCTAGCCTGTCTCTATAGCAGGCACTTTTCCTTTTCTTCTCTCTTCTTTCTCTCTCTCTCTTTTTTTTCTCTCTCTCTCCCTCTCTTGTCTCCTACACATTGTGACTTGCCCTACAGACATTTAAGGTTTATCATGTAAATCCCTTTGTGTACATTCAATGCACAATTCTAATCTGGTGTAACCATTTCCCACAAGTAGTAGAACACTGGTATATATTTATATCCCATTAATGAATGCAGTCATGTATAATTGTACTTTTCCTTCTAACTAATTTCACTCAGCATGAGAATCTCCATGCCGTCCATTTGTAGGTAAATTTCATGACTTAGTCTTTTCTGACAGCTGCATAGTATTCCACTGTGTAGATGTACCATTGTTTCTTTTGTTTTCAGGCATTCACGTTATTTTAGATTCTGGCTATTGTGAATAGCACTGTGATGAATATCGAAGTGCAGATAGTGTTTCTTCTATGTGTTTTTTGGGTCTCCAGGGTTTATTTCCAGGGGTGGTATTGCTGGGTCAAATGGGAGCTCAATAGCAAGTCTTTGGAGGAATGTCCATATTGTTTCCCAAAAGGGCTGGACCAGTCAGCACTCCCACCAACAGTGGATGAGAGTCCCTTTCTCCCTACTGGATAGAGTGGTTCTATTTAAATCGATATCCCTGTGCCTAGTTGCTTGACAATGACTAGAATAGTAAGGACTACTGTTAACCAATTACTCACCATGAGCCTATCATCATGGTAAGAATAGTGTTCATTTGGCAACTCCAGGAGTCAAATACTAAAACCTTATATCCCAAATGAGAAAGTCAAGCTTGGAGAGATAGACAGCCTACCATGACCAGAACCTTGTTCTGATAATGATATATCAGAGGCCTGTTGATTCACTAAATACTAAACAGGAAAGAGGAGAACCCCATGGGAAGACCTTGGCCTATCCCATCACTTAGCTGTGAATTTTGTCACAAGGAGAATAAAGAGAGTTTTTCTCCAGAGCGACTTTGTTGTCTTCAATCAAGGGCTTGGGGTTGCCACCTCCCTCTAGAGAGGTTTTGGGTTCAGGAGGAAAGTGAAGCTGGACCACCCACCATCACCACCATTAGCATCCTGCCACCCCTCCCTAGGAGTGGTACATTCTAGACAAGAATCTAGATAAGAATCTCTATAACACATTCTAGATAAGAATCTACTTGTGTGAAATTGCTCTTCTTCTCCTTGGCCATATGAAAACCACCAGTGACACTAAATTGATTCTTTCCCTACTCTACTGTGAACCCGTATATACTCTGAAGTATATACGCTGAAGCTCACAGACCTCTTGTAATTTGACGCTGGTTCCTGTGTGTTTAATACAATGACTGCTGAATTCCACGGCTGAAGATCTCTGACATTTTGCCCTGAGGTTTTCTCAAACAACTCTTTCCATTTTAATTTTCTCCAGCTTTGTTCCTTCTCTCTGGTTTAGAACATGCAGGGGGTAAGGTTAGCAATCTATTTGAGCAAGCAGCTAGTGATGCTCAAGAAGTCATTTTATTGCAAATCCAGGGGACATCTGTCTGTCCTCCCCATATTTAAATACTATTTATCCTTCAGGAAAAACATGTGGGGTTATTTGTCTTAAAATCTTGTTTTCTTCATATAATAAAGCATGGAGAATACTAGCTATTGATTGGATTCTGCCCCATGTACATGGGGGGGCAGAGTAGCTAAATAGAGAAGGGACCACCTTGACAATAATAGTTGGAAATAGCAACACTAGATTAGAACTGAGTAAGTCAAGGGATATGCATGATAACCCTTCAGTGCCTGTACTGCAAAACAGAATGCACAAAAGGAGAGAGAGAGAGAGAGAGAGAGAGAGAGAGAGAGAAGAGAGAGAGCACCTGCCATGGAGGCAGATTGTGGGAGGGGATGGAAGGGAAGTGGAGCATTTTGGTGTTGGGAAATGTGCACTGGTGGAGTGATGGGTATTGGAACACAGTATTACTCAAACCCAATCAATAACAGCTTTGTAATGGTCCATGTCATGGTGATTAAATAAAAAAAAATTAGAAAAATAAATAAAAGAATGCTAGGTATTGCAAAGTATAGTGCTCCAAATACTGAGTTTTAGTATAGGACTCATAGGTATGGCAAGACCTCAGAAAGCTATCTAAACCACTTAAGGTCCTTGTGTCTTAGGCATGTTATATCATTCAGTTGGTTAGTTTCTATTAATTGATTCAGGCATGAATTAAGCAAGCAAATAACATTTATTCCACTGACCACTTTCTAAAATGTCCAATGTGGCCTAGGAGTATGCAGGGTTTGAAGAGTTTCATATCTGTATGATTGCAATTACCTCATTGTAATGTGTAATTACCTTATAATGCCTCTGTCTCTAGGTTAATTATGTCTCAAACTTTATTGTGCTTAGAATCGATTTGTTCTTGAATTAGCTCATGGGACCCTATGGGTACTGTGGACTGAACCCAGGTTGGCTATGTGCAAGTCAAGAGCCCTGACCATGTACCATCACTCCAGATCCCAGGAAAAATCATACTTTTAAAGAAATAGCTATGGTGTGCTTATGTTCCTTCTTTTGCATGGCCAATCTCAAGTAATTGGAAGTGTCTTTTCTTGAAATAATTTTATACAAGCTAACTAATTGGTAACAGATGATGCTGAGAGCAGTTTTGGACTTAATCATGCAGACTCTTGACATGGTACTTTAGAAAGTACTCAAACTGTAATGTGAATATGCATTACCAACGTATCTTGTTAAAATGTGTACCATCAAGTCTAACAAGCTGTCAAGTGATACCTATGCAGACCACACTTTGAGTGTCTAAAGTATCATTGTATTATGGGACCTTCTACATAATGGACATGTTCTGTATCTGTTTCATCCAATATGGAAACCATTACCACAGGTGGCAATTTAGCATTACACCAAGGCTATTCCCTGCAAAAGATTAATTCTATTTAATTCTCAATCATTTCATGTGACCCCTAGCCACTGGAACAATAGGCTTGGACTACTAGTTGCCATACGGGTAAGCACTACTGTACAGAAAAAAGAACACAAACATGAGACTAAGTTTAAAAATTTGAGGCTTAGTAAATCAGGTGCAGAAAGAAAAAAAAAACCCAAACCAAGGAGCAAAGCTAACGCTGAGAATCCTATCATGCATACTGTAAATTTATTCTTATTCTCTTCTCTCTCTTCCTCTATTCTGGAATAAGTCTCAAGTATCTCCCTCTGTTCTCCATAGGGTTCCCAGAAACACTCTTCAAACAACATAGCAATTAGGAAAAACTTTATAAACATTCTGAAGTGCAGAAGATTATCTAATTTACATAAACCATTTGAATTGGCAACACACAGCAAGAAGTCTTCAGAGAAATAATTCTTCTGTTGCAGACCCTTTCACCTTGGGATAGAGCTATAAGGACTCTGAAGATAGGTTCCAAGGTTATTTTGCTGCTGGGAATTTTAGTCCTTAGGCCTGGACTCCAAGAGAAAATGTAAATAATCGAGACATTCTAGAGAAGTTCAAAAGGAGAAGGACCTCATTTTAAGTGAAGATCCCTCAAATGAGAAAATGTTGAAGATAGGAAAGTGTTGGATTTAGTTGTTTCTTTTACCTTTTTCTATGTACCAGCCCACAGCAGGTTGCAATCTACATCACACTTAACAAGGTTTGGGAATCTTTTCTGAGCTAGTGAGTTCTAATTTCCATTGAGGAAAAAGTTATGAAGTTTGGATGTCTTTATTATAATAGATAATTTCTCTGTGTTGGTTGAGGTATAGAGCACATTGCTATAGAACTGGGTAGACTGTATTATTTCTTTTGTGTACAGTTTTCCCTTAAAGATTCCACTTGGTTACAAAGCTGGCAGGGGGACCCTTGTGATTAATTGCTTGAACTGGCTGATGGCCATTAGCAGAATCTTGCAATTTTCAAGGTTCTACACAGAATTATAAAACTGAAGGTTTAATGGGATTTCGGTAATAGAGCCCAGATGTCCAAGACTATGATGCTTGAAATAACATTTCTGGCAAGGCTGTGAGGCTGAAAACTTATTTGTTTTTTGCTTAGTAGATTTCACAGTTCCCATCTTTACGTCATCTTGAACCAGTCAAATGCTAAGGCTCCCTTGACACATTAGAGAAGCCAGTCCATACACACATCTGTGACCAATAGCCTGAAGATACATGAGCTCCCTATTTCCTGCCCAGGCTCTTGGGATCACTGTTTAGCCAAGCCTATGGTAATTAGCCCAGAATCACCTTGCTCTTATGCAACACTTAAGTTCTAACTTGCTTTCACACATTTAGTTGCATTTTATTCTGTCAGGATCCAGAAGAAATGGACAGATGTTAGTATCTCCATTTGCATGAGGAAACCAAGGTATACAGAAGGGATCACAACAGTGAACATTTGTAGAACCCCTTAGTGCCTAGAAGGTCTGTTCCCATGGCGTTTCTCTGCAGCATTTCTTCTAAGCCTTTCGACAGCTTTGAGGTTGATGAGGTTGATGTGATGACCAGATTCACTTTGAAAATAAAATGAAGCACACAGGGGTTGGGCCACACTAGGAAGAACTGGTGGAGTCAGGACGGAAGTGGATCTTTGCTCTCAGAAATAATGAGCTGCAGGGGCTGGAGCGATGGCCCAGCGGGTAGGGCGTTTGCCTTGCACGCAGCCAGCCCGTGCCGGCCTGGGTTCGATCCCCAACATCCCATATGGTCCCCTGAGCACCGCCAGGAGTGATTCCTGAGTGCAGAGCCAGGAGTAACCCCTGAGCGTCGCCGGGTGTGACCCCCCCAAAAAGCAAAATAAATAAATAAAAATTAAAAAAAAGAAATAATGAGCTGCTTCCTCCCTATGGGAGTACTGCCAGCATCATGAGCAAGACCTAGAATCTGTTGTTTCTGAGGCAGCTTTCTTTAACATCCTTTGCAAGAGGAATCCTGATACATTTTTCTAACAAGAAGGCCTAGTATTTCCTCTTCTTTTCAGAGAGCAATGCTTCCTTCTGCATACCCAAGAGTAGGGATTTCTGCTTGATTTTTTGCTTTCTTATCCCATGAGAAAATAATACCTGCTCTATGCTTCTTGGCCATCTAAGTGTGCACTTAGACACTTCAGCCTTAACTTCTGGCTGTATCCACTCTGCTTCACCATGATCAGCAGCAGATGGACTCTGTCCCTTACTGTTCTTGCTTTGCTTACATGGTCCCTATTCCTCCTTTTCCTCCTCCTCTTCCTCCTATTCTCCCTTTCCTAGTAAAGCTCAAAGGCTGACTCAAGACTTGGTTCAAAAAAAATTTCTATGCTTTTGAAGAGTCTTTCACCATTAGGAATGAATCTCTGCTCAAGGTGGTAGATAAAATGAACAAAAAGAATGCACATCATTTCTTGAGCTTTGAACCTGGAATAATGTGAAATACCAGGGACAGAGATGAACAAATTGATGGGTATTGCTAGGAAGTTTTTAATCCATGCTCTCAGAGATACACAGGAAAACCCCTCCCACCAGACATGCTGCACACTTTCATAGATGGGTAAGAGACAAGAGAAACTGAGGGAAGGGGATTCTGCTCAATGTTGAGGTACAGGATAAGGAATTCTCTTCAAGCAGTAGCCCTTTCCATTTGGGAAAACTGCATGTGCAAAGGGATTGTATTTTATGTGCCTTTGAACCGAGCTCCTAAGAATTACAATTGAATAAATAATGTAGGATGGTAGAAGAGTTGATGAGTCTCTCATTTGGATGGTGCCGTATGACTCTGTCCTAGCTTTTCAGTGGAATGCCTAAGAGGAAGTTGGCTCCACTGGCACACCATGCTTTGGCCCAGGGCAGGTGAGAGAAAGCTCTTGGCACATTCTGTGGATCATTTAGTAGCCGTGGCCTAAACCAGCTCTCTCCTCACTAAGCTGTCCAGGCATGTTTAATGTGCTGGTTTGAAATAATACATTTGGCAAGTCTTTTCGAGACCTACTTCTCTCTTCAAGGGGTGGGAAATATTTTAAATTTAAAATGGTTCCTACTTCAGAGCAGTTACTTGAAAAACTTAGTTGTGGCTTCTTAAAAAACTTTGCACAGACATACTAAAAAAATTAATTATGTTTCATGTCAGGATTGTGAGGGCATCACAGACACAGCCTAGCTCCCTGAAAAGCTTTGGAGAGGGAGTTCAAGCTAGGTGTCAGGTGTTTGCAGCAGCATTTCCTTTATATTTTTGACATTTTTGCATATGGGAGGGGGAATGACTGCCACTGCAGCATCATTCCAGAACCACTAGCCATCGCTACCTGACTACTTCAGTAACAGTGTGGATTAAAATAGCAGTTCTGTCCACTTACTAATTTTGAGACTGGTCAAGTGATTTAACTTCTTGGAGCTATAGCTTGCTTAGCCATAGAAGAGAGAATGAAGGCGTGGCTTGCAGTTGTTTTTATGAAACTGATATATTTCACTGAACCGTAGATGCAGTTCTGTGTGTTTTTGTTTGTTTTGTTTTGGGGCCACAGCCAGCCATGTCAGAGGGTTACTGTCAGCTCTGTGATCAGGGGTTGCTCCTCATTGCTCTTGGGAGACCATGCAGTGCAGGGATTGGAACTAGGTCTTCTACATGCAAAGCAAACTCATTCATTTAGCCCATTCAACTATCTCTCAGGCCTCAGTGCAAATCTTTCTATGGTAGGTAGTATTAAGATCATGTTCCTGTTTTGCAAAAGTATATGAAATTGAGGTCATTCTTCCAAAGTCAAACTAATAGTGTTCTATTTCCATTACTTCAGGCACACAAGATGAATTTTTGAGTGAATGCCAAATTACAGTGTAATATTTCTGAAGACATTTTTAAATGGCAATTAAACTCAACAGGTAAAAATGCTAATAGTATATAAATTGACTGTAGTGATGAAAATATGAACAATCCCAGCTCAATTAATGAATACAAGATTGCCATATGACCTATAGTTATTATAAGCTCCTGCACCATAAATTGCACAGTTTAGAAATGATAAAAGATTTAAAAAAAATGTTTCAGATGTTTCTTAAGTGCAGTTACGATACATAGTAAATAAAAGTATATATTATGGTTCTTGTACCTGGTAAATACCTGACAAATAATAATAAAAGAGAATGCAATTAGTGCAGAAAGTTAGCAAAAAATAATATTTTTTGCCAAAAAATAAAATATTGGGTTAAAATACAATTTTTGTTGGATAAAATTTACATTTTTAGAAACATACAAGCAAAAAAGTACTCTAGAGAAATAAATAAAACTTTCCTATATTCTATGCAAGAGATAGTTGGAAATTATTATTTTTTATTATTATTTTATTTAAAAAAATTTTTATTATACCACAGTGAAACATACAGTTACAAAGGTGTTCATAATTGGTTCTTGGTAATTAATACAGTATTCCAGCACCCATCCCTCCACCAGTGCCCCATCACCACCACCAGTGTACCCAACACCCCCCCCGCCCACCCCCAGGCTGCTTCAGTTGCAGGTACCCCTTTTCCTCTCTTTCTCTCTCTGTCTCTCTCTGTCTCTGCATCTCTTTCCCTCTTCTTTTTATTAAACATTTTATTATACCACCGTGAGATATACAATTACAATGTTGTTCATGTTTGGAGGTTTCGGTCACATAGTGTTCCAGCACCCGCCCTCCACCAGTGCCCATTTCCCACCACCAATGTCCCCAATTTCCTCCCCCATCCCATAGCCTGCCTAAATGGCAGGTTCTTTATCTCTTTTCTCTCTCCCTCTCTCTCTTTTCCTTCTCTTACACATTGTGGGTTGCACTACATACACTTAGAAGCCATCATGTGCATTTTTTGCCTGTATTTAATACTCAGTTCTATGTTGGTATCAGCCCTTTGACATTTTTTTTCTCACATGTTCCCTTCTCTATCTTACTTAACCTCTGACTCCCACACGTTTGTGGTAATTTCCACTTTTGGTAAGATCACCTGATATATTTATGTCATGCAAATAAATGCAGTCATTCTATGTCTCTCTCTTTCCTTCTGACTAATTTCACTCAACATGATCCTTTCCATGTCCATCCATTTATAGGCAAATTTCATAACTTCATTTTTCCTAACAGCTGCATAGTATTCCATTGTGTAGATGTACCACAGTTTCTTTATCCAGTCATCAGTTCTCAGGCATACTGGTTGTTTCCAGGTTCTGGCTATTGTGAATAGTGCTGCTATGAAAATAAAAGTGTGGGTGGTGTTTCTGCTGTGTGTTTTTGGCTTCCCAGGGTATATTCCAAGGAGTGGTATGGCTGGGTCAAAAGGGAGCTCAATTTCTAGTCTTTGGAGGTATGTCCATATTGTTTTCCAGAAAGGTTGTACAAGTCGACATTCCCACCAACAGTGTATGAGAGTCCCCTTTCCCCGCAGTTGGAAATTATTTATCACATCACCTTTACCTACCTCCCATTGAGAGATGAGCTTTTCCCCCATGTACCTTTGTATCTGGGACAAGTGTGTGACAGCTTTGTTCAATAGCCTATGGCTGAAATGGTGTTTGTCGAGTCATTTGGAGAACCAGAAATTTCTGCTTTCTCTTTTATTAGAAAACAGTACTCTCTTATAAGTTACCTGGATAGACATATATGGGGAAAAGCAAAAAATAATAGCTGATACCCACTGAGCAAACAGCCAACGGATGGCATCAATCTGCCAGGCATTTGAATGCACCATCTTAAATATGGATCTCTCTCACCCAGCAGACGGGATCTGATGAAACATGAAGAGGTTCTACGAACTTATGCCCAATTTAAGAACTCAAAGTTGAATTATTAATCTGGCTTCTGTGAGCCTCTAAAATATAAGAATCTTTGTTACAAAGCAATAGACCATGATGATTCACTACCTTGCTAATTTTCGCCATAAGACAATCAAGGAAAAGAATCAGTAAATAAACTTTGTAGATTTCTGTGATCCACACAATTGCACACATTGTATTTCTTAGGATCTAAGCAGGGAGTAAAAGATGCTTACTCTCTGAGGTCAATTTAGCTGGTATCAAAAAATAATCAAGTAAACACAATTCAAAAGGGGAAAAGTTCTAGGTCCTAGGGAAAGACTGAAGTGCTAAGTGTTTGTTATAAACACAAGGCCATAATCGGGTTTTTGGTACCACGCTGGTGTGCCCAGCATGGTCCTGACAGCTCTGCGATCTGGAACTCTTGGCACTGTAAGAGTGTGAGGGTCCACAGTGCGCAGTCCGGTGCATACCGCGCACTACAACTAAAATTATACAAGGACTGAGGCCAGGAACTCCAGGCAAGTGTGTGCTGTGTGAGTACTACAGCAATTCTAGGTGAGCATCACAGCCAGTGCAAGCACCATAAAAAAGTGGATGCCACTCTGAGATCATGAGCAAGCACCACAACACAAATGTACAATACCAGGGAGCACCCTGGCTGGAGAGTGCAAACACCTAAACCAGGCATACAACTCCTGGTGTGTACCACAACTGAGTATGTAAGTACTGAAACAGCAACAAGGGGAAGGGAAGAGTGCTGGGTGGGGGGTGAGGGGCGTGGGAGGATGGAAATGTTTCAGTATTATACCAGACATATGCACAGCAGGTACACACAATTTTTTGTCTTTGTACCACACACTAGCTATATTCAAGGCTTAATCTTGGCTTCTACACTCAAGGATAACTACTGGTGATGCAGAAGGGTGAAGTGGGACATATTTCATGCTGGGGATAAAACCCAGGTTTGCTGCTTGTAAAGCAAGTGGCTAATTTGATGTATATCTGACCAATGCCCCCCCACTTTAAGGCTTAAAAATAACTATTGGGGGGTGATTGTGGCTCCCCCACTCATGGAGGTCCCAAGGCCCCAGGCTCAAGGGACCTCCTGTGGATTCCATAGCCTTAATATTACTTTGGGGTTAGGGAGTGACTATGGCAGCAGATGCTGGGGTCTAGCTGGGTACTCACTATCCATTAGGGCCCCTGGACTCAGGGCCCACACTGATTCCCCTAACCTGTCCCCAGAATAACAAGCAAGGCTAGAAGTTCCTGAAGGTCATTCTTTTTTTTTTTTTTTTTTTTTTTTTTTTTTGCTTTTTGGGTCACACCGGTGATGCTCAGGAGTTACTCCTGGCTCTGCACTCAGGAATTACTCCTGGCGGTGCTCGGGGGACCATATGGGATGCGGGGGATGGAATCCTGTGCGGCCTCGAGGAAGGCAAACTCCCTACCCGCTGGGCTATCGCTCCAGCCCCCTGAAGGTCATTCTTTAATGCTACTTTGTTTCCCTCTCTTTGCTTGCTCTCTGTAGGAACCTCTTCTGGACCTCTATCTCTCTCCAGGGATTCCTCCTGCAGGCTGCTCTATCTTTGGGGGTTCTGTGTAGGCTCCTCTCCAGTTCTCCTGCAGGCTGCTCTCTCCTTGGGGGTCTGTGCAGGCTCCTCTCGTCAGGGCCTCTCACTTCCGGATGTCTCTGTGCAGGGCTCCATGCTTCTGCTCCTCTCCCGGGCGTCTCCTGTCAGGACCTTTTCCTCAGGTCCTTTCAACTCAGGGCTTTTCTCCTCAGGGCTCCTTTCTCTGGACTCACTGGCTATGTCCCTATCTATTTACCTAGTTACCTTATTTCACCTTTTTGCTACCATGTCTTGTGTCACTGAATCCCTATCTAAGCCTTTGAGTTCCTCCGTGATGCCCTACTGCTGGTAGTCCTCCTACTCAGTAGCCCTGAAGCTCTATAGCACTGGAGCTTTAATGCCAGCCCCTGGGCTCAGGAACCTTGAGGCTCTGGTACTGGCCCTCGGGCCTAGGCCTCAAGAGAAGCTTCCTCTCCCTGGGGCTGATCATCTAGCTCAGGCACCAGGGGCCCCATGGTCTAGGTGCTGGCCAGACCGCTCTCTTAGTCCAGAAGTCCCCTCCCCCCACTCTCCTGGGGCCCCTATTTATAGTCTCGGCCAGGTTCAGAACCCTGGCCCCACTGTCTTAACAGACCTTGGGAGGTCCTGTGCCTTGACGATCCCACTCCCCTGACACACATACACACCTCTCCTCCTGAACTCATAATCTTAAACCTTATTTGAATTTGAGAGCAGAGATGATGAATTGATGCAAATGTGATTGTGATATTCCCAAAAGCATTAAAAAAAATCTAAAGCATTTTCAGATATCTGGTGGCTTCAGGAATAATTTCTTAGTAGAAATGAGCCAGAGTTACTGAGATTCATTCATCTCAGCCACGGCTTATTCAGAATGGAATCCCAAGAAGACATAGATTACCTTGGTGACAGAATAAACCACAGGGAGTGGAATCAGTCTTGTCTTTCTGACAGAAAGGTTCTACATGGAGACAAAAGTCTGGCTGACCACAATGTCACTTTAGACAGCAACCAAGCTTATTTCTCGTTTTTGTTCACTGGTTCTATCAGGATGTCAGGATATTGTGTTTCTATCTCTAGCAGACTGAGTGCCATACCTACATCTACAGAGGCAACATGTCAAGTATTTCATCTGAAAATGCTTAGTCAAAGAAGCTTAAGGAGACAGATCTTCCAAATATCACTGAAGCAGGAAACATTACAGGTCTCTATGCAGGATGCTGTCTATGATAGATGTTACTGTTTAATCTTGGTATTTAATTATTTTGGAAATGAAGTTAAGGAAAGTAAAACTTTCCTTAAATAAATAATGGTTGTTTAATCTTTTTTTCCTTCTTAGTGAAGGACATCTGGACTGGATCTCAGGGAACGTCAAAAGATCATGTGGCCGCCCACCTACAAGATGGTCAGACTTCTTCGTCAAGACCCTGAACAAACAGTTTGAGGCTCTTTGTATTCCTGAAGCAAGCAGATGCCATTGTGCTACATTGGCACATGATAGGGTCAAATGGAAATGTTGCTGGTGCCCGCTCGAGCAAATCGATGAATAACGGGATGTCAAGTGATCAAGTGATCAAGTGATCAATCTTTTTTTGTGTGCTTTCCCAACATATTGGTTCGCTTAATTAATTTTTTTCAAATGAAATCACTGATATACATAGTTACAAAGTTGTTGATGATTGGGTTTCAGTCATTCAATGTTCTCACACTCCCCTTCACTAGTATATACTTCCCACGACCACCAATGTCCCCAATTTCCCTTCAGCCACCTGCACCATAGGCCACCTCTATGGCAGGCATCTCTCTCTTCTTATTTCTTATGTCTTTTGAGTCATACCTGGCACTTCTCAGGGGTTACTCCTGGCTCTGCACTCAGGAATTACTCCTGGCGGTGCTTGGGAACCATATTGGATACCAGGGATCGAACCGGGTCCACCTTATGCAAGGCAAAAGCCCTACCCACTGGACTATTGCTCTGGCCCCTTTAATCAATTTTGATCTGACTCTCGTGCCTCATGTTAGAAAGAGGCCTGAGTGCTTTTTTTTTTTTGCATGTGGCATTCCAGTTTTCCCAGCACTATTTATTGAAAGCCTTTCCTTGTTCCACTTCATATTTTCACTCCTTTAACAAAGATTAAATGATTGTATATTTGAAGGTCAATGTTAGGATATAAAACTATTCTACTGATCTGCCGGTCTGTCTTTATTCCTGTAACATGCTGTTTCATCTTAACCTTTAAGGTACAACATTCATGAAATTATAATTATTTCCCATGACTAGCTGGTTATTCAAAAGATCCTGTTTTTTTTTTTAATACAAACAGTAGTGTTGGAGAGAATGCCTTGTAACAGATGAAACAATACGTTTGTAGAAAGTAAAGGGAAATAATGGTTAAAGTTGGAGTGAAAATTGGTGAAAACTAAGGTTGTATGTTAGTACAGTTTTTAAGAGATAAAGTGTATTTACAGATGGCATAAAATTTTTTGAGTAAGAAAGATCAAAATACAGGAATATGGTAGAAATCAAAATATTTTCTGTTATTTTTTTCTACAAATCAAAATATTTTCTATTATTTTTTAAAAACCAAGAGGTACAGTTAAACTCTTCTATTTCCAACTGTAGGCTCTAGGAGAGTCCCTAATCTAAATCAGGAATAATTAAAACTAGAGCCACGGTAGTGCATTCCACCTGTTTTTGTAAATAAAGTTTTATTGGAATGAAACCACATCCATTTATTTATAAATCGTCAATGATTGCCTTCAAATTATAATGGAAGAGTTGAACATTTGCTAGAGCGATTAAATGACTCACAAAGTATAAACTATTTATTATGTGGTTCTTTACCAAAATAGTTTGCTGACCCCTGATGTAGAATATCAAAATAAATCTAAATGTTAGTGAAAAGGCTTTGAGATGTTTACACTTTGCAAGGAAAACAGCTGTCACAAACTGCTTTCTGCTCCACGGATGATGCATGAAGTATAATTCCATCTCTAGAACAGCCATGTGAAGATAGCGCGATAGATGTTGTAAGAACCTGTATGTAGTTAGAACCAACTATTAATCATTGGTAGCAGACTAAAGAAATGGATAAATACTAAATGGCTGCAGTCCAGAGTCAGTTTGTGTGGGACATGCGTATGAGCTGTAGCACAATAAACCAATTTGCACTGAAAGATCAAAACAAATCTATTAAGATGCTTAGACTGGTAAATTTCAGTATTCTGAAAAAAATTTTAAATACCAGAACTTATAAATGTTTACTCATTAAATCAAATATCAGCCATGCATGAATGGAGTGTGACTTAGGGAAACTACTCATATATCTTTGTGTGCATAAGACACACATATAAATATTTTTTCACTATGCAGATCTGTGACTTTAGTTTTCCTTTTCTAGAAATTACCTCTTAGGTCCTTGCATTAATAGATTCTCTTCTCTCTAACTTTCTAGTTTTTTACTCTAATTAAAAAAGTATAATTACCACATTAGTCTTTCTCCTCAAACTGTCTAGTTCATATACCAAATAAATATCTACTATGGGCAAGAAATAGGGCTAGGTTCAGGTTAAAAAAAGTTTTTTCCCCTTCAAAAATGCTTAAATATTGGGAGGAAATATAATATACTTTATTTAAAAATATTTAAAAATAATTTTTATTTAAGAACTATGATTTATAAAGGTATTGATAGTTGAGTTTTTGGCAAAATATATTTCAACAACAATCCTACCACCAGGGTTAATTTCCCTCCACAAGTGTTAGATAATATACTTTAGGGGCCTGGGTGATAGTACAGTGGGTAGGCCGTTTGCCTTGCATGATGCTGACCTGGCTTCAATCCTCGGCATCCCATATGGTACCCTGAGTACCTCCAAGAGTAATCCTGAGTGCAGAGCCAGGGGTAACCCCTAAGCAATGCCTGGTGTGGCCCCAAAGAAAATAAAATATATACTTTATAAAGTGATTATTGTTATTAAATATAAATCTCCATAGACTGTATTAGATGCTTCAGGATTAAAAATATTATTGGATTTCAAATAAGGCAGTGATTAATGCATTGATTGACCCTAGAGAGGGTGAAAGGAGCGTAAATTTTATTCTAGTAAGCTTCCATATCAGTTGTATCACTTGTCTTCTCATTGTTCATTGATTTGCTGGAGCAGGCACCAGTAACATCTCCATATGTCCTGTCATATGCTAGTGTAGCCCAAGGGCATCTGCTAGCCCCAGGAACAGAAAGAGCCTCAGACCATTCCTTCAGGTCATGGAATGAGGTCTATAATTGTTACTGTTTTTGGTATATCAAATACAACATGGGTAGCTTGCCAGGCTCTGCAGTGTGGGTGGTATGCTCTCAGTAGTAGGTTCTCATCACGTGCATTTACTAATGAGATGAGCTGTGGAGACTGGATGTTGAAAATGGTGGCCCCTTATGGTGTGGGGTTCCTCTGGCTTCTTGTGAGACTCTGTTGGGATGGCAGGCCAGGGCTAGAACTTCGCTTTCCCTCCCAGGTACCTCATGATCAGCTGAGCACAGGGAGAGCCAGTAGCAGCTCTGCCCCAAGAAAAAATCTGATCTCAAGACATGCTCGTCAGAGTCCCACCCTTAAAATAGTGGAGACTATTTTAAGCCCAGAGCCTGCAAGAAGCCAGAGGAACCCCCCACAGCATGAGGGCCGCCATTTTCAACATCCGTACTCCACAGCTGGACAGAGCTCCACCCAAGAGAAAAGCCAATCTCAAGCTCTGATCATCAGAGTCCCACCCTACAGCAAAGACCATTTCAAGCCCAGGTATGCCAGATTCAGAGCCTCAGACACCGGGGGGTGGGGGGCAAGCTGCCACAAACATTCAAGTATTTCCTGGAGTTCCAGGTTACACATAAGATGAATTCCATTGCACAAAGTCATATCCAAATCCCTCCTAAATCAATTACCTCCTATCCATGTATTCCATTTTGTTTTGTTTCTTTTGTTTTGGGGCTACACCAGGCATTGCTCAAGGGTCACTCCTGGCTATGTGCTCAGGAATCACTCCTGCAGTAATTGGGGAATCATATGGCATGGGGACCATATGGGATGTCAAGGTTTGAATCCTGATGAAACGCATGCAAGGCAAGTGTGTTATCTTCTGCACTAGTTCTCCAGCGTCCTCATCTACATCTTCTATGATATTCCTCAAAAATAAACTCTCTTGGTCTTAGTGTTTATGACCTGATTTTTGGGTATGCAATTCCTAATATCTAATTTTTTTCTGTCCCTTCATTGTTCATTTTTACACAATTTTCCAGATTTAGTTCTCAGCAGACATCACCATGGTGCTCTATTCTGGTATTTGATTCCATTGTATACCCAATACAGCTTGAAGTCCAAGTTCTACAACACCCAAGTTGATCTGCACCCAGTAAGACAAACATATCTATAACATGTACAGACTTGGGTCATAACTTTTGACAATCTAAATGCTGATTCTTTCTGTAGTTCAATAATGAACAGTCATAACCTAGCAAAAGTATACAGTCCTTAGTTTATTTATACTGCTCTGGCCTAACTTCATCTCTTCTCACAAAGCTTTAAAAACATTTATTGTGCATTTGACTTACTGTAACTTATAGAGCTAATTGCCAATGTTTATGAATCGGGAAATTCATATTGAAAAAAATTGTCAATTGATACAGCCCTTGCCCCAGGATTTTCAAATGAAACAATTGGTAGGAGCTAAGCAGAGAGGTTCTTTATTTCTTTTTTAATTTTTAATTACTTTTTAAAATATTTTTATCATACCACCATGAGATATACAATTACAAAGATGTTCATGTTTGGGTTTTAGTCATACAGTGTTCTAGCACCCGTCCCTCCACCAGTGTCCATTTCCCACCACCATGTCCCCAATTTTCTTCCGCAACTAGCCTCTATGACAGGCCCTTTACTTCTTCTCTCTCTCTTTTCTTTCTCTCTCTCCTTTCTTTTTTACATTGTGGCTTACAATACATACATTTAGAGGTTATCATGTATATACCTTTGAGAGAGGCCCCTTTGGATATAGCACAAACACACCACTTTCTCCCAAGATCCCAGAACACATTCTACTCTTCTCAGATCAGCTCACTTTCCCTTTTTGTGTTTGCTTTCCTGAACTCTACTAGGATTTGTGTTAGCCAATGTCTATTTTGCCACTTTAATTATATTATTTATTGTTAATCATGCAAATTATTTAAAAATGTTTAATGTTAATGCCTGTAATGTATATTTTGCCATTTTATATTAAATTATGTAAATTATTAAAATTATAATATGCTAAAACTTAACTATGAACAACTGTAAATTGCAGTGCTTTAATACAATAAATTTTTTTAAAAGTATAGTGTTACGTATATTATTGCTTGTTATATTTGTGTTGTGTTCACATCTGATACAAATTTCTGGAGGAAAAAAAAGAAACTAATAAAACCAGTTTTATATCAGAGGCATATTATTAAAATAGATTCAATTAAAAAAAATTTCTGGAGGAAAGAGACTGTGTCCTGTATTTCATTTAAAGCTCTCTCAATGGATAGGTTAGTGCCATGTATATCACAAACAAGAGCATAATAAGTACTTCTAAAATAATAAATGAACAAATGATTGATTCCACTAGCTTATAAATGTTAATGAGAAATCTTGCATCAAATATACACTGCAGTTTTGTTAACACTTGGTGAACTAAATTCAGCTACAATTAGGTGGTGCCCATATTCTACTTCCTGGAACCTAGGTTGGCCTCTGACTACTTTGACAGAAGATGAAACGATGCATTGCCATCTGTAGATCTGTGAGAGAACACTAGCTTTCCCTTGGTCTGTTGAGAAGTATGAATACCCTACAGGGAGACCATATGCAGAAGTCCTCTGATGGCAAGGGAAAGGGTTCAGTGTCTTTCAGTTCGCTCCATCAAAGGACCCAGAATGAAATTAAAGGCATCTTGGACCAGCCCTGCCATCAGATGAATACCATGTGAAACCAAACTCAATGCCATCTCAACAGTCATCTGAGCCCTGTTCCAACTCTTTTTTTGAGAGTCAGGATTTGGGAATTGAGTCACTGCTATGCTCAGTGACTCCCTTATTCCTGGCACTGTGCTCAAGGATCACTCCTGAAGAAACTCAGTGGACTGTATGCAGTGCTGGGGATTAAACCAAGTTTGGTCATTTGTCTGACTCCTGAACTACCTTTCCAGCACCGCCACCCCAATTCTTAATTTCTAAAATTAGGAGATTGAGGCTGAAGCAATAGCACGGCAGGTAGGGTGTTTGCCTTGCGTGGCCGACCTGGGTTTGATCCCCAGCATCCCATATGGTCTCCCAGCATTGCCAGGAGTAATTCCTGAGTGAAGAGCCAGGAGTAACCCCTGAGCATCACTGGGTGTGACCCCAAAAACAAAAAACAAACAAAAAATAAAATCAGGAAATTGTTTTAAGGCATAAAGTTTTGGGTATAGAAAGTTTATGTTTGGTGCATAGAAAAATTAAATAAAATTTATCCTTAGGTTTCTTCTTTTTTACCTCAATGGCATCCATTCTGTCAATTCACATTCTTCTGTATCTAGGCACACATTGAAAAGGCTAATGCTGGTCTGTTTTCTGGGTAATTGTTTGAAGCTGCTCATGGATGGAGTGACTGACTTGGTAGTTTGCCTCCAAGGCTGAGAAAATTAGTGTCTCCTGGCACTGTCATCAGGGGGGTGTGAGAATTTTGGTTCTGCATAATTCCCCTGTCATGTCCTTCAGTAATGGGAATGTTGACTAATATCTTGTTCTCTTACAGCAATTCTTCTGGGTTATTAATTTTTTATTTTGTGAAGATATCTTGCCATTATTTTTTCTACATCAATAATCTGGCCGTGATTCTATATTTTATGACTTTGTTTCTGTGACTATCAGGTTGTGGAAAATGAAATTTGATAGTTTCTAAGAAAGGTTTCATTTCAGTTGTCAAACAGGTCCTAAAAATCTGTAAGTCCCCAAGAAGTACACATTTTCTAATAAAAACTTTTCTTCTCAAGACTGTTTTTAGGGGGCCGGAGTGATAGCCCAGCGGGTAGGGTGTTAGCCTTGCAGCGGCCGGCCTGTGCCGGCCCGGGTTCGATCCCCCGGCATCCCATATGGACCCCAGAGCACCATCAGGAGTAATTCCTGAGTGCAGAGCCAGGAGAAACCCCTGAGCATTGCCGGGTGTGACCCAAAAAGCAAAAAAAAAAAAAAAAAAAAAAAAAAAAGACTGTTTTAATCACCACAATTTTCTTCTACCAGTCTTATCATGTTATAAAATCCGTTTCTTAAAGAATTGTTTTTTAATTGTTCTCATATGTTACCCAATATCCTGTAGCAAACACGGGAATCAAGGGCAATGCTCATGAATCAAACTATATTAGTTGAGAAACAAGATCTTGATGTGGCCAAGACCAAACGGAAACAGAGTTGACAATTACTTCATCCATTCCTAAAGTTTACTCCCATAAAAACAGTTAAAATCTTCCAAAAGAACAGTTTTCCCACATTTTAATAAAGACCCTTAACAATAATTAACCAATAATTATCAAATATGCAAAACATGATCCTATTCCAGTTGTTTAGAGAGTAGGATTGGTGCTGAACTCTTTATAGAGAAGACAAAGACATAGGGAAGAATATAATGTTATATAGACCTCTGGAATCATTTGCACAGGATTTCTAAAACTAACAGGAAGAAATATTTCTTGATGTTAAACAGGGGAATGGGTACTTATGAGAAATTAGATTCATAGTAAAGAGAGAGGAAACTTTTTTCTCCTCAATCAAGTATTTACAGTTAATTTTGCATATAAACTAAATATATATTCAAACCTATGTTATCTGTAACAGTCTCTTCCAACAAATGGTTCATAAGCTGGTGGAGATCAAGCTAGAGAAAAGGAACTAACTATATTTATTTTAATGGAAGAGATGCAAAATATAAGGTGAGGAAAACTTGCAAGAAAATATACAAAATTTTTTATTTAGTGAGTGTGGCATTTAAATCTGATTCTGAGTAGGTAATTTCTTTTTGTAATTAGAGGAATAATATCCAAGAAGAAGGACAATGAGATAGTACAACAAGTAAGGCTCTTTGTTTGTATGAAGAGGACTCAGGTTTGATCCATGACACTACATATGGTTACTTGAACACAGCAGGAGTGATCCACGGGCACTATTGGATGTGATCCCCGAAGAAAACAAAAAAAAAGGATTTTTGGAAGAAATTTTTACTTAAGTCAAAACATTATAGAATGAAGGGATAGACTGTTTTAAGAATGACAAGATGTGAAAAAATATCAGATATGGCTTAGTCATACCATGAGTTCATTGTAAGAAGGGTGGGGGGGAAGTAAAGTTGTAGTAACTTGCAGCCTAATCTAGCATTTAGTATCTGATCATGAAGAGACATGTAACCAGGCTAATGTGTTTGGATATTATCATATAGGCAACAGGAAATTGGGGATTTGTTTGCTGCAACTAGTAAGGCTAAGGGGTTCTCTGATTTTGTGCTCAGGGGTCTATCCTACTATTACTCAAGGAGCCACGTGGCACAGGTTTCTGGGCTTCCAGCATGCAAAACAAGTGCATTAGTCCTTCAACTATCTTCCTCACCCAGTTACAAATATTTTAAGACAGAGGATAACAATATGGTATGGAAATTTTACTCAGCACTGGTATTGCTAATAGGATGATCATATCTTTGGTTTTGAAGCAACTTTCAATAACTTCCCTTTAACATTTATTGAAGTAATGTTCTGATTACTACTATTTAGACAATAAAATATTATGAAAACAAAGACTGTTGCTCTTGGCTCCTAACAGTCTCTCTAGCACCAATTACAGTGCCTGGCACATAGCAGATCTTCAATGACAATTTGATGAGTTAAACTCAAGCTTTATGATGATGAATACTTGCACCAGGGCAATGCCAGTGACATGTAAGAGAAAAGAACACTGAAATTTTAAAAGGAAAATATCAGGTAAGCACTAAGAAATATGGCAAGAAAAAGAATGACAGATATTCATGAAAGGATTGCAAGATTTCTAAGGCAGGTGACTGGTAAAAGTTATTTAAAAATCAAAGGTGTGTGTATGTGTGTGACTGTGTGTGTATGAGTGTGTGAGAGTGTGTGTGTCTGTGTGTCTATGTGTTGAGATAAAAACATAATGATTTTGATTTTCCTTGTGTCTGGGGTATTCCCAACAGTACTACGTGATCACCTTAGCTAATGATTCAATTGTCAGTGCCTGGAGACCATGCCATGCAGGGAATCCAATTTAGGGTCTTTCTGCATGCAAGACAAGTGCTATATCCCTTTAGAAAATATTACTGACCCATGAATTCAGTGTTTGACATGTATTTAAGAAGTTTAAGAACATAAGGGTAAAACAATCATGTGGCAGGTGGCAGAATGTCTTGGTAGAAAAAAGGGAGAAGTCAATAGACCATAAATCTGGGCTTTGTACTTTCACTGGCTCTGTGATGTAGAGCAGGTCATTCTCTTACCTCAGCTTTCTAAGTTATAGAACGGAGAGGAGAACCTCTGCAAAGCTAACTCAGGAACATCGTATAATAATCTAAAAACAGGCTGCCCTGGGGCGACCAGCCATAGCATGCGGGGCCTCAGACATGGCTGGGGAAGCTGGAACTCGGCTTTCCCCAGGCTCAGCTGACCATGGGGCCCCAAGGTGGACAGATGGGTTTTTGGGTGGGGCCCATCGCCTCTGGGGGGGTCTCAGAAGCAGCTGGATAAGACTCGCCCACCACATTAGCAGTCATAATCACTGCCTGGATGCTGACCATGAGGCCCTAAGTCGCTCGTCTGCTTGTGGCGCGGTCCATCAAACTAGTGGAAACAGTTATGTTCTTTAATGTACTGCATTCTACGATGTGTAGGAAAGGTAGGCAGGAGGGAGAGATAGAGAGAGAGGGAAAAGACATACAGAACCCGCCAAGCAGTTGAGGTGTGGGAGGGTGGGAGGGATGTGGGGAGCATTGGTGATGGGCGATGGGTTCAGGTGGTGGGATGGATGTTGGAACACTGTAGAACCAAAACGACATGAACATCTTGCAATTGTATGTCTAAAAGTGGTGTAATAAAATTTAAAAAATAATCTAAAATCATAAAAGGAAGTATTTTTTTGAAATGTAATGAGCTTTATGAGAACTCATAATTATTATCATCACAGCCCTGCACATCCTTCCATTGAGGTTTACAAAGGTGCGTGGATTTAATGGGCATGGATTGCTTAACTTATTCAGTCTACAATAAGTCCCAATTTTTTGCTTGGTAACCTTAGAATGGGTGAATAGCAGAGTAGCGTAAGGCATGAAAAGCAGAACAATCTCTCTGCTGAGATGGTCATAGTCAGTTTAAACTTTAGGAGAGATTCCTATAGGAGTAGGAGGCAAGATTGGTTGGTAATAAGCAAACTTGTGCATAAACAGATGCATTTGCTAAACAGGTCTGGTCATTCCTCCTGTCAGAAAGTCAAGTACAATTCCCATACTGAGTAGATTCTTACACTGAACCTTTATAATTTAGCCGTCCATCTAAACCTCACCCCTATATATCAGGTATATCAATGAAAGGCCTGGTTTCAGAGATGAGTAAGTCACCTGATGAAAGGCCTGCAGCACCCAAATTAAAAAATTTCATTTACTGCATATACAACTGTTGAAAACATCTGAGCAATTTAACTTTTAGTTAAGCTAGGAACAAACAAGGGTCTTGAATTCAGGTGATGTATTTCAAGATTCCCCTAACTAAATACTAGAGATACCCTGGCCCGTTATAAAGGGAGACTTGCTTGAGACAGAGTCTGTTGAGGAATGACTCCTGTTCTCAGAATGGTGCCTTAAGTATGGGTTCCTTGAGGGATGGAAAAGTTGAGTTTCTGAGAACAATCAATAGGGCTCTATCTATTGCCTGTCTCCGAGTCTTTGATGTGCTATAAAAGCAATAACGTGGCCAGGGAATGAACTCATAAACAGTTATTCATTTTATAGCATAATAAAAGTACGACAAGAGTGAATGGAATTTAGGTAAGGAATTGGGCTGGATATAGTTTTTCTTGCCAACTTGCTCCTAGTGTCATCTTTAGTAAATTACCAGGTGGCTCCTTACATCAGTTTTCTAACATGGATAGAACATCAGGGTAGGTAAAGAGGTTGAAAATGTTGGATGTTACAGTGAATGTTTATTACATGCTAGGCTGAGATTTACTACATGGTCTTGAGTTTCATCAATGAACAGGACAGATTAAAAAATGAATCTTGTATTCATGGAACTCAAATTCTAGCAAGGGGAAAATAATGAACTATACACAAAATTCGTGAATTACTTTGCACCTTGGACATTCATGGGTGATATATTCAAGGAAAACGTAATGAGGAAGTACAAGGGATTTGTAATGTATGTGTGTGTGTGTGTGGGGAGTCACAACAGCAGGGTCTAGAGAGAAGAGCATCTTCTTGAAGGTCAATGGCTTTCCTTACTCAGAGCATGCAAATAATGAGATCCATGGCGCATGAGAAGAAATCTCACCATGGGGTGGGAGGGAGTAGTAAAGTGGATGAGGCTACTTGGCTTGCACATGGCTACCAAGTTCAATTCCTGGCATCACATTTCATGCTCCAAGCCCACCAGGACTGATTCCTGAGTGCAGAGTCAGGAGAAAGCCCCAATCACAGCTGGGTGTGTCCCAGCGGAAACACCATCCCTACTTTTATGTTCATAGCAGCATTATTCACAATAGCCAGAATCTGGAAGCAACCAGAGTGCCCGAAAATAGATGACTGGATAAAGAAGCTTTGGTACATCTACACAATGGAATACTATGCAGCTATTAGGAAAAATGAAGTTATAAAATTTGCCTATAAATGGATGAACATGGAGAAGATTATGTTGAGCGGAAATTAGCCAGAAGGAGAGAGACAGACACAGAATGACTGCATTTATCTGTATAACATAAATATATATGTACATATTAAGATACCAATATCCAAGGTCAAGTGAAACATATATCAGGAGGTCTTGTCAAAGGTGGAAATTATCACAAATGTGTGGGAGTCAGAGGCTAGGTAAGACAGAAAATGGAACAGTGTGCTAACAATTGTCGAGGGTACTAATGCCAACCTAGAACTGAGCATTAAACAGAGGCAAAAGGATACACATGACAACCCTTTAATGTATGTTCTGTAATCCATAGTCTGGAAGGGAAGGAAAAGAGAAAGAGAGAGAAATGGAAAAAATAAAGAACCTGCCATGGAGCAGGGCTGGGGAGGGGGAGGGAACCGGGGACGTTGGTGGTGGGAGATGGGCACCGGTGGCGGGATGGGTGCTGGAACACTGTATGACCAAAACCCAAATATGAACTTTTAATTGTATATCTTTGTAATTGTAAAAATAAAAAAGTAAAAAAAAATAAAAAAGAAAGAAAAGTACGAAGCACCTCATGTTACTATGATTATCTTTATTTTCTAATCTCAATACTTTGAGTCCAGAATAATGATCCTCAGATAGCAGGTGCCATGGTGACAAGGATAATATTTTAAAATGTGATTAAAAAAAACTAAGGATCTAGTATGATCCAGGTACAATAAAGTCATTATGAGACTAGCAATCATGCTTGAAAATAGGAGTGCCGTGGAAATGGCCACAGGACAGATATCGGGGATACTGTACTTTCAGTTCTAGGAGTTAGAAAGAATAAAAATAAAACAACAAAGTGAAAGGATTTATAAAATTTATAACACAATGCTTTAAGTTTAGAATAAGCCTAACAAGCTTCCAGACACCGACTCTGTGGCAAATGACATACCTGAAGACTAATCAGGAAAGGCAGCCTTACCTCCTCTGGGTATTTGACATTAAGAGACTTGATATTTTCTTTTTCTTGCCAAAAACAGAGCGCTTCTGGCAGAGGTGTGAATTTCAGTGTATCACTTACAGAACTGCTGACCTCTGTGGGAAATGTGTGAGTCCTTTGATGTAACTTACTGTTGAGCAAACAGTATTTCTGACACTAAAAACATTTGGGTTTCTATCTGCTTCCATCTATCTTTATTCAGTGACATTATCTTTGCTCACCGATTACAGCTATTTCTCAACTGAGATGTCCTGAAAACGCAAAAAAGCTAGGGGAGCGTCGACATGGAAATGACCAAAAGTCATTGTGGCTTCCCTCCTGCTCTGACACTGGTGGGGAGAAGAATTTTTTTGTTAGAAAATTGTAAAGATAATGCTGGTTGCATTTATCTTCTCCATGAAGTCCACGCAACACAGCTCACAGCTGATATTAGACCCAATGATACTCCTTCATTCATTCATTCTTTCACTTATTCATCAGAGACAAAGAGTTATTTGCCAGGTGTGTGTGCTTGATGGGTAGAAACATTACAAAGAACTCAGGTCTCTGAAGAGAGCCTTTGCCTCTGAACTTCAGGCTGGGCAGTCTGGAAGCCGAAATAAGGTCATTCTGTGAGCTTGGAAGAGATTTCAGCTGAGCTTCCCAAATTCTGCTGGGAAAGTGTTGCTGTTAGGGTTTTTTAGAGGCCCCTGGCACCCAGAGAGAGGAGCCAGGAGTGATCTGGGAGGGAGCAGGCTTGGTGCCATCCTGGGGGCATCAGGATCATTAAGTTCACTAACTGCTTGCAGGGGAATAGGGTTAATGGGCCAGAACCTTCCAGAAGCTTTGTGTTCAGGAGTTCCACTAAGTCTCCTAAAGAGCATATTAAGCGATTTATTTCAACTCAGCAAAACTTTATGAAGGGATGCCTGAGGAGTAATTTGGACCCAGAGCTGCACAAAGGAGGGTAAAACGTGTCTGGACAGGCACTAAGCCCTACCTAGCTAGCCTGTCCTGGCAGGCTATGCAGACCTTCACTTTGAGTTTACAAAAAACATCAGTAGCCCCTCCAAGGACAGGCGGTAAGACAGTTCTGAGAAGGAAGCAACTTGGCTAAGAATGCAGTATGAATCACATCTAGTGGCGTCTTACACGTGACTTCAATCACTTCTTCAGGATTCCTAGGAACTGGGATTTGAAAACTGAATTTATAGCCAACTTTCTGGATCATGAGATCCCTTTGCCAGTGGTGGGATCATAGAGAGCAGAGTTCACACATATGGAGTGTTTATACTATGACAAGCAATGTCCGCGGCGCTGGTGCGCACTGAGTGTTTGCATTTATTATCTCATTTAATCTTCACAAACTATTTGTCACCCGAAGAAGTCATTTACTCAATAATTCCTTGAATTAGGATTCTAATCCTGGTTATCTGGATACCGCTATTCCTACTACATTGCTTCTTGGTACAAACTGCCTTCCTTTCAGATATATGGAAGGGGTTGTGCCAAGCAACTCTTTCAGTAATGGAAATCTTATCAGACTCTGAATGAGTCATTATTGGAGACGATATCAAGGATTTTTATCTATTTTATGAAATTCAATAACATTCTCTGATAGCAGCAAGCTAGCTTCTTCTCAGACATTTATTTCTCTTTTCTGGGCTGGGACTGGGGTCAGAAAAGGGTTAGCCATTCCCAGGATTCTATTTCCTGCCTCTGTGCTCAAGAGTGACACCTGGCAGTGCTTAAGGGAACATATGCAGTGCTGGAGATCTGAGGTTAGCTGCTTGCAAGGGAAGTGCCTGATAATGTCTTTCCAGCCTGTTTCACTTTTAGAAGGGCTTTCCTTTTTTTGGATCAGATCTGATAAAGCTCAGAAGCAATTCCTGCCTCTGCGCTGAGGGGTCAGTGCTTGGAGGACCATATGTGCAGCTGGGTATAGAACCAGGGTCAACCCAAGAACTTTATTAAATCTTTGTAATTGTAAAAAAAAAATTAAAGAAAAAAAGGGTCAGTCACATGCAAAGCAAGTCACTTAACGTCTTACTATTTCTCTGGCTCCTCATCAATTTTTTCTAAATCTCAGTTTTAAAGATGCCTTATCTATCTGTCTCGCTTCTCAAATATGTAACTCATTTATGGAGGGGTGTATTATATGCTCTGCACTGTGTGAGACTCTGGATACGAGCCAAGCCGATAGTGCAGCGAGTAGGGTGTTTGCCTTGCACACAGCTGGCTTGGATTTGATCCCTAGCATCCCATATGGTCCCACAAGCCCGCCAGGAGTAACTTCTGAGTGTAGAGCCAGGAGTAATCCCTGAGTAATGCTGGGTGTGGCCCAAAATCTTAAAAAACATAAGACTCTGAAGATATAATGATCAGTATGTATACACTCCTTTCCCTCATGAAATTCATGCATTATTAGGGAAATGTAAATAAAAAAACACAATGAGCTATTACCTCACACATGTGAGAATGGCTCTTTCAAAGGACAAGAAATAACAAGTAGTGGAGAAGATGCAAAGAAAAGACGCACTCAGATGCTGTCAGTGGAAACAGAAATTGGTACAGCCACAATGCAAAGTGGCATTCCTGGTAGAATTAAAAAAATATTTTATATACTTCCATTTTCCTACTTCACAGTATTTACCTGTATACTAAACCTATGTTGAAGGGATATTTGCACCCTACCCTTGTTGATTATAGCATTAGTTACAGTTATATTTGCTAAGAACTGAAAACAAGCTATGTGCCCATCAATTAATGGCTGAATAAAGTTAATGTAGATACCGTAGACTGCTCTGTACTATAACAAATGAAGAGATTCTACCATTTGCCACAATATGGATGGACCTCGAGGGACCTTTGTGAAACAAGTCAGAGAAAGAGAGACACTGTATGATTTCACTTATATGTGGCATATAACCACCCAAAAAAGAATAAACTAAATCAAGCAAAAAAATACCTGATTACCAGAGAAGGGAAAAGAATGGCTCATCTAGGTAAAAGGTCTCAACTGAATAGAAAAGTATAGAATTAAACTTTAGTGTAAGCTTAATATTGATTTTTAATAATTAACATTTGAAAGTTAAATGATTTTAATGCAGGGTTGGCTCAATAATTTTTTGGAGGGGCACATTCAGCTGTGCTCAGGACTTACTCCTGGATCTGTGCTCAGAGTACAGTCCTGGGGAAGCTTGGTGCCATATGGGCTACAAGGCAAGCACCCCTACCTTCAGTACCATCTCTCCATGCCTACCTCACTCATTCTTTTAGGTCATCATGAGGGTAGGAGTGATGGTTCAAGAGGCAGAGCACATGGCCAATGCATACAATATCCTGAATATGATCCTCAAGTAACCCAAGATCCCCTATGTACCACTGTGTGAATCCCAGGTAGTCCCAGGCACTGAATCATAAGGCTCATCACCAGGAGTGGCCCTTGGGATCCTGAACACTACTGGGGATGGGTCCTTATGAAAAACAAGTCACTCTGGAGCAGGGCAGGAAAGGGAAGATAAGTCAGGATTCTGATTTATCTTATGAAACTTATCTTATGAGAATGTGAAAACTAGGTAAAAGTGAAGTTCTATAGGTTGATAGAAGGGGGAAGGTAATAGGTCAGTTGGAAGAAGGGGTAGTAAGAATTTCCATTGGTGATGTATAAGCTAAAGAGACATGAGAGGTTCAATGGACAAGGGTGTGTGTGTGTGTTTTAAAACCAATTGAGGAGCTGTGATAAAAAAAAAAGTTGTGTGGAACATTCTGGAAACCTCTGGCAGCACAATGTCAGATGACACTGGATCAGGAGCAAAATTTGGGTTTTCCTCCTGAGTGGGGCATAACAAGGCAGCAGGTCTCTGAGACGTACCACTCTCATTCATTAGACAAGACTGCCCATAAATGGTTCATCTCTTAGAGGGTTGGCAGTGAACACTTATGGAACTTGAAGAACAACATGGTTTAAATACAAAATATTAGAATTAGTGATGGATTTGAAAGAACTTGCAGGCATATTCTTTCCCTTTTCTTAAGGGAAAGAAAAGAGACCCACGGCTAACAAAAAAGATGAAGGAAAAGTGTAGCTTCAGTACAATGTCTAATTTTCTTTTTCTTCCTGACTCACTTATGAATATACAAATTACTGTGCTCCCCACAACCCACCACCTCTGTAATAATTCATTATGAACTAATACTCTTTTATATTTTCACATTGGGCTTTTGTCTGTCCCTTTCCCCCACCCCCCAACAACACATTGCACTTTAAGAGTTATTCTCTGTACTTCCCCTGGCACTTTGTCTTGTTATTTTGCTCTTACGTTTTGACTGTGGTAACCAAAGGCTGAAAGTCTATACCAAATCCTGGGAAGTTAATGAATGAAACAGGGTAGAGCAGAGCCCAGAGTCTCAGCTGATGCCATCATGATGAAAGCAGCGGTATAACGATCTCTACATGGTGACACCTGCTTCAATATACACAGACACACCCCCCTCTCAGGATCTGCCAGGAGAAGGTGGTCTGAGTCCTCTGGTCACTCCTGACTGCTCCCAAGTCCAGAGCAGAAACCCAACTACATCTATTGCATTAGATTTCTCCGTCGCTATGAGTTCTGGGGTGCAGATTTCCTCCACCTCCTCCTGGGATGCAATCTGTGATAGGAGAACTAGGAATCTGCCATGTGGGAGAGAGATTAAAAAAAGAAAACAGAGGGTAACTGGCCTGGAAAAGACGTATTTTGGAATGGTTGCCTTGACATACTTGCCAAGCTGCTAAAATGGTGGGGAAGAGAAATAAAAGGGAAAGAGAGGCCAGAGCTCATTAACAGTGACATGGCGCCAGTTAGGATGCTAAAAGTACTTCTTGTGGATATTCTTTCAGTTCTCACAGCAACTGTAGCCATGATAACTCCTCAAGCTTTTTGGTTTGTTTGTTTGGGAGCCACAGATCCAGACCACAGATCCAGAGGTGCTAGGGGGCTACCCCTGCTCTGTGTTCAAGGGTTACTACCAGCACTGCTTGGGGGACTGTATTCAGGTCTTTGGCATACAAAACATATTTTGCATATGTTCAGTCCACTGAGTTAACTCTTGGGCCCCTTTGTCATAGATTTAGACATTAAAAGTAAAGAAGTGAACTTGTCTAAGGAGTGGTGGCTCCTCAGGGAGGAAACAGGAAGCTAGTCCAGAGAGCATCATCTGACTAGTGGTTTTCTAGACTGACTTTTAGTAAGGCATTCAGATGATTGCTTCCCGAGAAACCCACAGAATAGACTCCATCAGAATTTTTAAAGAAATTCTGTACACTATATGTACATCTGTACAACATACACTATGATTCCTCAAGTGTGTCTGGTCATTCTTATATGCAGCCAGGATGGAGATTATCTGGAGAACACAGAATCTATTAAACCCCAAAGGACAGTAGTAGAAACCACAGGGGATATGCAGGGAGCAGAGGTCAGCTGGATGGATGAGGAGTTTTTAAGTCAGAAATGGCTTGATTTGGTAGGTGATACTTGGGAGAGAGGGAGTGTGCTTCCTAGGAAGAGAGGACTAGACATCAAAAAGTCCACACAAAGAGCTGGAGTAGTAGTCCAGCGGGGAGGGCATTTGCCTTGCACATGGCCAATCCGGGTTCGATTCCTTGGCATCCGTATGGTCTCCTGAGCACTGCCAGGAGTAACTTCTGGAGTGCAGAGCCAGGAGTAGCCCCCTGAACATCGCCAGGTGTGACCCAAAAAAAAAAAAAAAAAAAAAAAAAATCCACACAATAAAGAGTATGAGGTTGAAGTCACTCTCAACTGTTTGTGACCATTCTTTGTTCAACTCATACTTCTTGAACACAGTCTATATTCTGGGTTCTGTGGCATGAACTGCCATTCTACTAGTGATTGTGATTATGGAAGATGGCAACGGAAACTGAAAGCTTTATAGAAATCTCTGGTCATTGGTAGTTTGCAGGGATTTTTTATTTTTAATTTGAAGTAGCGTTAAGAACCACCATCTGGAACCACAACTCAGAATCTAAGTTTAGGGATACCTTTGGACACCTGATTTCTCCCATTTATTTGCTCATTTAATAACTGGTAATTGTGTGTGTGTGTATGTGTGTGTTACATGATCATCTCCAACACCTAAATCTGTGATCTTCCTTCCATATATATATTTACCAGGAGCCATAGTTGCAGCTGTGGACCACTTGTCTTAGCATCTGCTGGAATGAAAGTAGTCACACAATTGAGTTCTGGTCAATTGAATGTGAACAGTGATGAACATCTGTCTGTCTGTCTGTCTGTCTGTCTGTCTGTCTGTCTGTCTGATTATAAAAGCTCCCATGAGGAATTCTTTTTCCCTTTTGTCTGGACTGAATGGAGAAAATCCTAGGGAGCCTCAGAAAAGCCATATATTGGTGACAAGTTCCTCATTGGGCTGGGTTATTTGGGAGAAGTGCAGAGAAGGCTCATCCTATCTACCTTTCAAACTTGCAGTTTTCCATTCAAGGATAATTTGTACTGCATGGAGACTTTACACATAACTCGATTGATGCACTGCCAGTAGTTGCTACTCTACCTTCAAGAGGTCTCTGAACATGACAGATCAGCTTTCTGTGTCTCAGTATTTATAGCTATACTGGGGAGACACAATCAATATTATGATGAGATTAAGTTCCCTGTAATAACATACAATAGAGGCATCTCACTGGTGTTATTTGATATAACCATCACACCAGGGAGCACAGAATGCCACAGAAACCAAGACCTGGTGGGCAAACTAGAGGGGGAACAAACAGTGCTGTACCTATAAAAGAAAAGGCTGGGTTGGACAAGAAAGTATGAGGGTAATTGAGAAAATGGAAAAGGTTCATTAGGGATGGAATGAGGTCAGACAGCATAGCTGGGGTGTGAGGGAGGTTGCTAAAGGCCTTACATTATCTATCCATTAAAGCAGTCGAAAACAAGAATTTCCCTCTTAGGATATGGGGTTCAGAGGTCCCCAACTTTATCAGAGAAATATCTTCCAAGACAAAAGTGTTATTTTATTCCTTACCCATTCCTGCTCAGCCTAAAAGTCTAAAACACTGTGTGTGTGTGTTGTTTGTGTGTGCACACGCATGCATGAACACTGGAGGTAAGAGTGAGGGGGACGAGGGCAGAGATAGTGGGAAGGAATAATGCTGACTCACTCAATTTTGAACTCAGTTATGTCAGAGAGAGCACAGAAGGTGTTGGTAGTCAGGGTGTCACCAGATAAGCTGGACGAAAGCCACAGCACTGATTGTTGCAGAGGGTTCACCAGCTCTGACAGGCTTAACTGAAATGAAGAGCACCAGCCTAATTCCGGTTTAAATGGATAATACAGAAACCATGCCAGCACAAATCTGAGCAATATTTCACAAAGTTTAATAACAGCTCAGAGAAAGCAATCAGAGTCTTTGGCTTTGTTGGCGCATTATTGCTTAGATAGACCCACGCCATAACAGAGAGGATATTTGTCTTCCTCCAAAATGGAGAATTCAGTAAATCCTCAAGTTATTTGTTTGATTCTTTATTTTAACTTTGCACAAATTGCCCATAGGGTCTGCAACCCCTGTTAAGGAAGTCCATTAGCTGCCTGAAATGTCTTTGCTTCTGGAAATCTCAGTCTGGAAAAATGAAAACTTTCTTTGCTGATACCTTAGCTTCTAGCTTTGATATTCCACTTTCTAGATACTAACCATGACAGCTAGAAGAAAGTCTTGGCATATGCAGAGCAATGAGAGAATGCCACATTATATCCTTTTGGGTCAAGAAAAAAATGCATGAAAGAGCCCGAAACAGGAAATGAAACCAAATCTGAGATCTACCATTAGAACCGGTGACTTTGAAAGAGAGGGAAAAAGTTACCTTGGGCCTCAGTTGTCTCCCTTCTATAAATGAGAACATCCCAATTAGATTGTGAAGACTCACGATCACGATCACGATCTTCCGCTCATCATCTATTTGCTAGAGCGGGCACCAGTAATATCTCCATATGTCCTGTCTCATGCTAGCAGAACCCAAAGGCATCTGCTTGCTCCAGGAACACAAAGAGCTCAAACCATTATATTAGGTCATGGGAATGACCTAATATAAATGTTACTGGTATTTGGCATATCAAATACAACACGAGCAGCTTGCCAGGCTTGCCGTGCGGGTGGCATAATGGAAATGGGCCAAATGACCAGAGAACTAGACAGATGGGAGGACCCTATTACACAGCCTTTCACTTCCTCTTCCAGACCTTCCTCCTAAAGGAAACTCTGTGAAGCCCTAATAGTGCCCAAATCTGTGATCAGGATTATACATGGATAGCTTGTTCCCTCCCTCTGCATGAGAAAGCTCTTGATGTAACAGCAGGCCTGGCCAAACAGACAGATGGGAAAAGGTAATGTGAGTTAGTTAAATATTAAGATGCTTCCTGCAGGAAGAACGGCTCAAAAGTCCAATGGACCGACTCAGTCAAGTAAACAGCGACCTTCTAAAAACAAACCTTGTGAGCTGTTTATCAGTACAACTGGATCTTTTGACAAAGTGGCACAAATTTGTCTTAACTTTAGGACAGGTAAAAGCTGTAACCTCACTTGGGGAAGCAAGTTGAATGAAAAATGGACTGAAATCTTTTTTTTGCTAAATATTTTCTCAAAGGAAACAAACTGGGAAATAAATGGCATGGAGGTGGGTGTGAAGGAAGAGGTAGGCGAGTTTCTTTTCCTTTAAGTAGGACTGGTGGCTCCTAAGTAGCTTTTGGAGAGAAGTTTTACATAAAGGGGTTCTCAGTTATTACTATCTGTCCGAATGCCACTTCCTTGAAAGGTTTCCCTCACTATATTCCTTTTCCTAAAAGAAGGCATAGCTTTACGTTTTCCATAACATTTATCTTCATCTGAAATTACACATATTGCTCTAGTTGTAAGTTCATTACTTGTCTCCTTCAGTAAAATTAACTCCCCAATGTTACTGAAGTGTTACCTGCAGCTCAATGTTATATCTCTAGCACACAATTATGATACAGCAGTCTACTTCCAGAATGGTACAGAAGTCAAGAACTTATCATTGAAGGAAGCAATAAACAGAACAATATGCCTGTGATGGTAATTGCTGACTTGTTATTTTGTTTTGAGTCACCTCCGCAGTGCCTTGTGATACTACTGGTTCAGTGAAGTATTGTGGGTGTGGGAAGGTCACTTCCAACAGTGCTTGGGGAGCCAAGGAGTTCCGGGAATTGATTCCAGGGCTCCCACATGCAGATATTGTATTGAAGACCTTGTGCTGTCTCTCTTCCCCAGATTGCTTTTTTTTTAATGGGGTAGGCGGATGTTTAAGTGAAAACAAAACTGTATTGGGCTTGAGTGATAGTAAAGAAGGGAGGGCGTTTGCCTTGCAAATGGCTGACCTGGGTTCAATATCCAGGATCCTTTATGATCTCAACACTGCCAAGAGTAATTCCTAAATGCAGAGCCAAGAGCATCCCCCTGAGCATAACTGGATGTGACCCAAAAAAGTCAAAAAGAAAAAAAAATCTATTGGATTACTGTAATCAAGACATGAGAGAACAAATATTTTCTCCCTACTCTAATTTGTATTTTGTAAGCACAACTGATTGTGTGTGTGTGTGTGTGTGTGTATGTGTGTGTCTATGTCTATGTGTGTGTGTCTGTGGGGGGGTGATCTCAATTTTTTTAAATAAGGATTCTCACAATATTCAATGTTTGGATAATAAATTCATGTTATCTTTAGATAAATATGCTTACACTTTTATAATTTTATCCCACATCTTATTATCAGAAGGTATTATCCAAAAAACTCTCATTTCTAGTATCAACCATTTAAAATTCTACTCTACAGTTTCAAAATTATAAACCTTACATTTAAGGGTCAGCTAAGATATTACTTTCAGTCTATTAACAAACAGCCACATTATCAACATTTTAAATAAATGTGATGACCATAAATCTGGTTTGTTTTTCCTCTATGTACACTGGTATCTACAGGTCTTGATTAAGAAAGAATTATTACTATTATTTTTCTGGCCAGAGAATCAGGTGTGAGCCTCACTATAAAGGGGGAAGGGATCTTATCAGTAGGAATGACACTTCATAAGCGTAGAGATCACTCTGCTTTTTAGAACATTGGGGTCATATATGAAGAGTGATTTGGCTGGGGTTGGGGACACAAATGTAAGAACTGACTGGCTGGGCCAGTGTAATCCCGTAAATAGGTAATAGGCAAACAGATATGCATAATAACTGATGAGTCTCTCCATTTATGGGGTCTCGGGGCTCTGTCTCTCACCCTCAATTGTTCCATAGTACTCCAGAAAGAGAATAGCAAGGAGCCTGGTCTGGGAAGCAGTATCACTGGAACTGCAAACCACTGGCTCTTAAATGCGTTCAGTACAGTGGACTGGGTTACCTACCATAAATGAATCTTTGAAATTATTGCAAAGCCCAGACGGCTTTAAGATAAATCTAAAGCAGACAATGCTACAGTGCCAGTCACCCAGTGCATCCTCAACTAATGACAGTTGGTAGTTTTGGAAAGTTCTATTTGGTGACAAATTCATACTGTTACCTTACACCCCAAATTTCACACCACAACAGTACTGGTCTTTGTTTTATTTAAATACTGAAGCAGAAATATTGAAGCATAAAAGCCCTATGGAGCAAAAGCATATCACTTGTGAGTGAGTCCTAGCCAAGATCAGGGAAGTCGGCAACCATGCTCCTTCACAGCATTAAAAGCAATTATACCCTACATTATTAAACTCGGTGGTATCCAGTACAACTTGTGAAATAATAAGAATTAAATACAGTCCAAATAGTAGCACTTCCCTTCATCCGTGATAGAGTGGCACTCAACAATGAAGGCTTTCTAGCTAAATTACCCAGTGCAAGTCCTAAATTTAGGATAAGACAATTCTGAAACAGTTGATTACTGCATCTAAGATTATGGGTGTTCTTATGAACTGCTGAAACTGATGAAATAAATACAAAATGGTGGATTATTACAGACACAAATAGGGAGGAAAACCTTGCCTGGGCTGTCTGGAATGGTTTTGCAAGGCTGCACTGAATGCTTATTGAAAAGGGATGGCAACTTAGGTCTACAAAAAACATCACCAGCAACATCCATCTCCTTAAGTCATTTGATATAGCAACAGAACAATTTATTTCACTATCAAATTTGGCCCCAAGGGAAGAAAAAGACATGTTTAAGGAAATTGGGGCTTACTTTCTGCTTTAGTTGGAAAAAAGAGAAACTGAACCAAAACCAAAGCACAACAATACCGCAGTGATTGACAGCAAGGAGCTGCAAGAAGCACCAGTATAACAAAACACTGCTACACAGGCAGAAATTCACCTTCTTGGTATCTAGCACATTCCCAAGAAGGCCAGGGAAGAGCACATTGCCTTTGTGCTCTACAGAAGATAAATCCTGGAGCTCTGTCACATTTGAGCTGTGTCGTTTCAGGCAGTTGCTGGCATTTCCTAAGCCAATGCTTTTTCCCCCTCAATAAACTAAGGAAGGTTGTCATGGGACCTTCTTCAAAGGCTTGGTGTGAGGCTCTGACTTACATGTTTATATGAATTATTCCACTCAGTCCTGGCAACAATCCACCCTAAGTGTTCCACACAAGGCAGTTACTTTTCATAAATCCAATCAGTCTTTGCAATTAAAAAAAAGAAAGAAAAGAACTTATGACCCTGGGCATATTATTTAACTTCTAGGTGCAGCGTTCCTTCAAGTAGAAAAGATGGTGACTAATAATTGTGCACCAAACTTAGGGAAATTGTTGGGAGGAGTATGTGAGTGATGCATAGAGTGCCTATCACACATATGCCAAGATGTCTATGTGTTAGGTGCTATTATTATTTCCTTGACTTCTCTAATTATTTTAAGAATTATTAAGCACTAAAGAGGAGCAACCCTTTTTGGGTTGTAGCCCAAAAGTAGTTATGTCTTGTCAAGCTGTGATACGATGGAAGCCTTGGACTGGGATTTCCTCTCTTTAGCCTGCTGTTGAGTATTCACGTATGGCCTTTGGATACTCCTAGGGAATTTTGTGAGAATAAAACATAACATCGATTAGCTTATTTCTAAGGACCAACTGCAAAGTGGATGGAGACAGAGCCTAAACACTCTTTAGTTAGGTCCATAAATTTTGTAAGGGTTTTCTGGGAATTTTTTGAGGTCATTACCAAAGAAGTTATTTTGTCATTTATGAAAGTACACAATTAAATGTAGACAGAAAAAAATGAAGTAGTTTAATTTTATTTCCCTCTCTCCTATTTCTCTCTTCCATTTTACCCTCCTTATCATCTTCTGCTCCAATATGTTGAAAGCTTCAATGAATGCACATAGCAGAGGTCTCTCTCGAATTAACTCTTTACTACCTTCTCCTACCCAAGTCCATCTTGACTAGGATTGGAGCTGTCTGTGCTTGTGATTTCATGATGTGTCCAAAAGGAACTAAAGCTCAGAAAATTTAAGTTAGCACATTGTCTCTCTAATGAGAATCGACATTTGTTCAATTCTAAGAGTATTACTATTAACTGGAACTTCTGTTTCCTCAACTCTCAAACAGGGGCAATAATGCTTCGATCAGAGGACTACTGAGAGGTCACATGAGATCATACATCAGTCTTTATGGAAGTGCTGGGCACACTTTAAGGGATCATACATGTTAACCAATATTATTTGTCTTGAGTTTTAATAATTCTAAAATGAAAACAAATTTTCCATTTTTCTCTTTAATTATTCAAATATATCACAAACTATACTATGTTAAGTGAATAGTTTGTATGAAGCATATTCACATTGTTACACAATCATTTCCTCTGATTTTGTGAATAAGGCCCCCTGAGACTCTGAATCATGTCTTATGACTTTCTCAAAGTCACAGTGAGTCCTGAAATCTACATTTCCCATTCCTTCAGAGTTCCCTAGAGATTGGAAGGTTACATATATTTTTTTTTCTCATGTGAATTCAGGTTTTAAGATGAACAGCAATGTTGGGAATAAAGTTACTGCATTCACTTAGTGAACATTCATTCCATAAATATTTATTGTGTGTGTACCATAGAGAAGACTCATGCAAGACATCTGGCCAAAAGAATCTCAGTTATGCCTTATGATAACCATATTGGTATTTGGTTGGCACGTTTTTGATTTTCATAAAGAGGTCAAAGAGCCACAGAGAGGATTAGTAATTTACTTAAGACCACAAATAGTGGGGATAGGATCTAATGTCAGGGCAATAAAATGTCAAGTGAATGTGAGTGAATGTGGTGATGAGACTTGTTTAGTGTTTTTATGGAATTTTTTCCTTGAGCCAGAACAACGTAATATCAATATTCTATAATATAATCTAGTAAAATATCAGAGTTAATATTATATAATTATATGCAGTTACATACTATATGTGTGTCAATATTTTCAGTATGGTGGTGCACATATTTCATTATCATAGAAAAGATAAATAGACTTTCATTGAACTATAGGTATCTGATATGACAAAAAAATTAGGTCCTGTGTTTGCATACAAAGAACACTGCTAAATTATATGCCTGGGTATTATTTCTTACGGAGAGGGGCAATGATAATGGTGGTGATTATAATAATGTTGATAACTAATAGCCATGAAATATCGAAGTGATGGACTACTGTACTAGGTATACTATTTATGTACAATTTGTTATCTTTTCTGTCATGGGTACTAAAAACTTGGTAAATTCCAGAAGTATGACATTATAACTTTCATAGAGTTTATAATTTAATGAATTATAATAAATGTTGTTTCAAACGAGGTTGGAATAAGGACCGTGATTAACAAAAGTTATTACTATGCTTATATTTACCGAGCACCTACTATGGTCCAGGCAAACTTAGAGGTATAGTGAGCAGTATGTTATTCTCCAGACTACAAAACTTTAATGAGCATACATTTTCTTATAACACATGGGTTTGACTTAAAACAAGGGTTTACACTTTCATTTATATTCTACTCTCTTAGAATAAGCCCCTTGCTCCCATTTCTATCCAGAAATTTGATACTTCCACTTTGGGCTGAGATTCTATTGCCTGAAGCTAGAATCCAAAATGGTTTAGGTGCTTCTATCTAGCAGCTACCAAGCCTCTGCAGGGGAGCATCTTTGCTTTCCTTATGCAACATGAAAGAAGCAGGGAATCCTGAATAGAGTACTGTCTATAAACGACATTACAGGCTGTGTGTGTAGGAATATGGTTTACTCTTTCCCATCCCTTTAAGAAGCTTTAAATGTGAAGTCATTTTTGTAGGGATTTGGCTTTCTTAGGCTTTAGATTTAATTGGGCATTGTATGGGTTATTCTTTTGAAAGAGGCAGGCAGTTCTCCACTTCCAAGAATATCTGATGTAAGATGGTGATAAACTCATAAAAAACAAAAATGTCTGAAATTTGTGCATCTTATTTCAATTCAGAGAGCACTTTCTCATAGGCAATCTGTTGAACCTCATAAAATCTGTGTAAAATCTTTTTTACAGAAGAGATTCAAATAGTCCTGTAGAGAGGCAACATGATGAAATGGGCTCGACAAGAGTCATGGGACTGATGCTGAACGATTTTTCCTGCTTTGGAAAAAAAATGGATACCACAGCAACATCTTCTAGCAGCTTTGAGCCAGAAACATAGAGCTAAGCCACTCTTAGACTTGTAGCCCTCATAGAAGATAACCCTGCTTACTGTTTTAACAGGTAGATGTTGGGGGTAATCTGTTATGCCGCAAAGGATCATTCATTTACATTCCAAAAGCATAGAATTTCATCTGGAATCTAACAGTTCTGGATTTGCATTCCTGTTCTGCCAGTTATTAGCTTTGTAACCTTGGGCAACTCATTCCACTCCTCTAAGCCTCAATTTTCTCATCTGCAAAATGGAGATAATAATAGTACTTATGCCCTAGGTTGTTGTTTCCCCAGAGTAAATGAAACGATGCCGATGCCGGTTAAACACAGTGCTCGGTGCACAGCAAGCAGCCAGTATTTGGAAACTATAATTATTGCAGTTATAACCTTTTGAGCTCATTTGGCAAATGCTCGAAACACCGAGTCTTCACAAAGTACCAACTATAAGTCTTGCTCAATTGGATTATGCAAAAGGAATCTTTTTATGAGGAGACATGCTCAGTCAGAGAACACAGGTCCCGCCTGCTATGCCGCTGGTGCTGAAGGACACGCCAAGATTAAAAAGCCTGAAACAACTGGCAGTCAACTGAGCTTTTCTCTTCTAGTCCAGAAAAATGCTGATGAACAGTCTTTTGTAATGTAATTAAGATAACACTGAAGAATGAGTCCTCCATCACCCCATCATTCAATCCTCTTTTCCTTCACCACCAGGAGCCGAGGCCTTGGCATCCTCTTCCCTTACAATCACCTGACCTCCAACTCATTCATTCCATCCCTGGGACAAGAGTCATTGATTTCAGGAGCTAGAGCCCAATATTTCTCTCAAATCTCTCTCTCAAGTCTGCACTAAGGTCAACACAAATACCAGGCTCATTTTCTAGGAGGCCATTTCCTGAGATGAGAGTGATTGGAAACTTTGTCCAATATTTTCACCTGATAAGTTGCATCAAAATATATTATACCAAAACTGAATTTATCTATAACTTCAGTCTAAGAAGTGAGCAACATGGTCTTCCTCCAAAATGACAGAGCTACCAGTGGGGGAAGGGGTCACTCATAAAAAGAAGAGTGTTTCTGAGAGGCATATATCCCATGAGTCATTCCTGCTTATGGTGACTACACATCAACTATGATTTTTTGATGTGGCCATCTTGTAAGCCTGTTTTCGACTACAGAAGTGGAAAGAACCAGTGGGCTAAGAAAAATAAAAGCATGGCCACATCAAAAAATCATAGTTTTGGTATAATATATTTTGATGCAACTTATCAGGTAGCAAATTACCATCACATGGAATAGTTGAGGATGTGCTTTGTTAAAAACAATCTTGACTCTTAAAAGCACTATACAGACATGACTGGAAGTTAAGAAACTTGATTCTTGATATTGATCTAGTCAATGAACAGCCTCATGAACCTGGGAAGTACATTTCATCTGTGTTAATTGAGCTTCCGCATCTATATAATGGTAGAAAATTCCCATTTCACCTAGTTTTCAGGATTTTATAATGAAGTGATCACAGCATAAGCACTCAGAAAATAATTTAAGTACCTCCCACTTATATGACATTCTAGTTGCGAGAAGAATATCCACAATCAGATTTATCCTCTACATTTATCTTCTACAAGACAATGACATTTGAAGATGAAGCTATAGACAAACAAACTACATACATAAAATATTATATGAATTTATGTTTAGCAAAAAGTACCTCTAGAAAGATACAGAAAGATGACCAATAGACAAAATAGAAACATTGTCAAAAAAATTGAAAGTTGGTATTTTGAACCTGGAAGAAAGTCAAACAAGTAAACAGAGAAAGAACTTCACACCTAATATGCTCTAAAGGTTAGAGTAGGCTAATAATAGAATGAGAAACCTGTTAGTTTGTCAAGGAACTTTCATACTTTTTTGGTTACTGGGAAATGCAAATGCAAATTAAAACAACCAAATTTTAAAATCTAAATGATATTAAAACTTTATACACATAAGCAAATTAAAACTACATAACAACAAGTCTCACAAAATTAAAGCTCTAAACAATAGTATGTATTCTGGAGGAAATATACTCTGGTAACCAGTATGAGCTATCTGATAGCAACTTAATGAAATTAGGCACAAAGGTGCACTCTGACTAAGAATCACTACACAGAATTTAAAGCTTAGTTCCTTAAACTAAGAGTCATGAGGCCATGTAGGGTTGTGTAACTTTAAAAATTTTATTTTAAAGTAAATTTCTTCATGATTTAATATCAATAAATGTTTGATTTAACACCTATTTGTTTTGGGGGACCGTACCCAGTTATGCCAGCCAAAGCCATCCTTTTTAAAAAAAAAAAGAAACAGAGGAAGTTAGGAGGGATTGCATTCTTCAACTTTAAACTATACTATAAAACTATAGTAATCAAAACAAGCATGGTACTAGAGTACAAAAAGTTTAACAAACCAATTAACCATATCTCATATTACAGTGATAAATGCTCAGCTATATGGCCAGTTAATCTATAACAAAGGGAACATGAATTTGGGAGTTGGGAACAAGAAATAGAAAAATAATAAAAAGGCTCTTCAACAAATGATGTTGGATAAACTATATAACTACTTATAAAATTGATACCGAATCTACATTTCATCTTTACTCAAAGATTAATTCAATATGGGTCAAAGCCTGAATCCATAAGAAACATGGAGGAAAATGTGAGCATAACATTCCATGACACTGAAGTAAAAGGAATCTTCAAGGATGAAACACCACAGATCAAACAAATGAAATCAAAGATAAATAAATTGGACTATATGAAATTAAGAAGCTTTGTACATCAATAGCATAAAATTGATCACCACAATAGGTAATGGCCCTATTCCTAAACTGTAATAAAATTTTGTTTTAATTTAATAAATCAATATATAAAGTTAAAAAAGCAAAGTGCTAGACTGAAGCAGACTAGTTCTTCCCAGGGAAGACTAGTGTATGTGTTAACTTGAGTATGATGGATTTTGAGGCAGTGATTAGAACCATGGATAGCTTTAAAAATATGTTGGCGTGGAGCCGGAGCGATAGCCCAGTGGGTAGGGCGTTTGCCTTGCACGCGGCGGGCCCATGCTGGCCCGGGTTCGATCCCGGCATCCCATATGGTCCCCCGAGCACCGCCAGGAGTAATTCCTGAGTACAGAGCCAGGAGAAACCCCTGAGCATTGCCGGGTGTGACCCAAAAAAAAAAAAAAAAGAATTATTTTTCAATGTGTAAAATAAGAGGGAGAGAGATGCAGAGACAGAGAGGAGACAGAGAGAGAGAGACAGAGAGAGAAAGAGAGGAAACTGGGGTACCTGCTATTAGGGCAGCATGGGGGTGGGCGGGAGGGGGTGGGGTACATTGGTGGTGGAAATGGGGCACTGGTGGAGGGATGGGTGCTGGTATACTGTATTACCAAGAACCAATTATGAACACCTTTGTAATTGTATGTTTCACGGTGGTATAATAAAAAATTTAAAAAAATATGTTGGCGAGAGAAGAAACTATGAGATCCATGATACATCATTACTTTATAGATAATAAACATATCCATAGCCAAAACAAACATATGTATTAATAAGACAGAACACAGTGGACAAGTTTCCTAAGCTGGAGTTTTAATAAAAAAGGAGAGAAGTTAATAAGAATCCCTTGAAAAACAAAAAAGACCTGAGAAGAAGACCCTGACATCTCCAAAGAAAACCTGCATGCACAGCATTATTTCATTTTTTGGGTAAAAACCCATATGTACATAGCCACCTGAAGGATCAAAAAGTTTCTGCAATAAGACATTAACTGGCTATTCCTGGGTGCTTGCATATGGCAGGCAATTTGCTTATTCTAAAATCCTACAATGGATATACATTCTTATTGTACAAAGGAAAACAACTTTATTAAAAATTCTAAAAGATGTGTTATGTTTCTTTACTTCTGTATCCTGTACACATGCCCTCTATTTGGGGTTTTGAAGTCCTGTGTCCCTGAGAGAGGACTTGAAAAATTTTGATTCTGGTTGTGTTTCTCATGAAAACAGAGAGGAGAAAACTTTAAAGCGCTGAGTCTTTGGCAGCTGCATTTATTAAAAGAGTGAGTGAGCAGCACAATGGTGCAATGAATTTCTTTCATTCATTGCCCCCTCAAACCCCTAAACATAAGAGTATATAGCTAAGAAACATTTTATATACAAAACACAGGCTCAACAAAACCCAAAACAGGAGATCTAAGCTGCAAACACTGGAACTCTGTAACTTGTCTGTCAAGTTGACAGGCTGGGATGGGGTGAGAGGTTCCCGGTGGGAAGGGAATATGGGAACACTGGTGGAGGGAAACTGGTACTGGTGGTGGGATTGGTGTTGAAACTCAAGTATCAACGATTTTTGCAAATTACAGTTCTTTAGTAAAAAAAAAAACTATAAAATAAAAAAAAATAAAAGCTTCCAGGCCTTCTCCCCACCATTAGAAAAGAACATTTGTAAAACAAACAAACAAATAAACAAAAACCCAAAAACCAACTGGCTGGGGAGAGATCATTCCATGGGACTGAGCAATGCTTTGCAAATGGGAGAACCGTGTTCATTTCCGGGCACTGCATAGTTCCCTGGACATAGAACTAGGAATATTTCCTGTGCACTGCAGGGGCCCCATCCCCCCAAGCTCCAAACAAAAACACCTGCCTTCCCATCTTGGTGTTAAATATTGCCTTTGGCCTTTACTTTTTAATCACTGGGATTTTGGATCCCACACAGTTATTTTTACAGGGTAACCTTTTCTGTGGATTTTTTGTGGGAAAAATTCATTTCCATTTATATATAAGATGATTGTGTTGTTAAGAATGATTATGAATAGCTGAGATTAGAATTCCTCTGAGGGAGGGAACTACATTGCTCAATAAAAATCTTTGATGAGCTCCAAAGGGTAGGAGACTAATAAACAAATCCAGAAAAACAGATGATAAAACGCCTTGAATGAAGTAATGAAAGGGATTTTGTGGCTCAAAGAAAAGTGGCTAAAACTGGGAAGGAAGAGCCAAGGGAGATGATTCAACGGTTTGGAGAAAAGGCTTTGCATGAAGAAGCCCAGGATTGGTCTATGGCACCATATGGTCCCCCTAAGTACCCTCCCACCCCTTCAAAAAATAAAAAAAAAATGGGAAGGGAAAGGAAAGAGATTAGAGAGAGGAGCCAAAGACAGTGATATGGGCCGAAAGAATATTGGATAATTCTCCTGTGTAGACTTTTGAAAACAGCGACATCAAATGAAAATCTGGAGTTGTACAAGCAGTAACTTTTTCCCACCACTCTTAAAGTAACGGTTCTTTTTTGGAGCTGAGGCTAGGTTGTGCACCGAGAGAACAGCATGTGTAGAAGCCAGGACTCAGAACTTGAGAAGCCCGAGGCCCCTCAAAGGACCTTTGAATTCTTAGACATCCTGACTCTGAGACCGATTCTACCAAATCTTCAGAGTGCCCTCAGCTGTCAAGCTGTTCTGCGTCAGCATGCAGACAACACCAGGGCATGCCAAAGGTGGCAGAGATCTGCAGTTTGGAATAACAGTTATCAAGATTGCTAAGGAGCTACCAGATCTTGGGCCTCATTTGCACCACACCCGTTTTCAGAAGAGTTTCTGCAGTGAGATTCTTCAGTAGCCTGGAATTTCTGAAAACAGGAGTCCCAGAAGTCAAAATGTCAAGCATATTCAGAATGAACTCCAATGCTACAGGGAAAGATGGGACATCATTTGAGCATGTACTGCCACAGCCAAGTTATACACCTTATCTTATTTCATTCTTATCATAACCCTGGAAAGAAAGGATAATTTTCCCTATTTCTCACAGGAAAAGGCAGAGCTCAGATGATTGAAATTCCTTGCCCATCCTCTCAGTAAGAAATAATGGTTCCAGGATTTGACCCAGACCTGTGTGCAAAGCGCACGCTCTTCTGACTCAGTAATACTCCTTCTTTTGAAAGAACAATCGGAAGATATAGACCAGCTGTCTTTTGAAACTATGTTTTTAAAACTGGACTGCCTGACAATTCTTGGTATTACCATCATTTCTATCGATATGTTTGTGCATTTCTCACAGACCCTTCCTCAGTTACAGAAAGGCTAAAAGAACTTCAGGGCAGAAAGTTCTGAGAACCAGGGTGGAGGTGTGAGTTCTAAGTAAATTCAGATTGAGAAAAGAGAACCTCAAACAAGTGAAATGGAAACTGAACTTACTGTAGGCAAACTTCATGTAGTGTCAGGGTGAGAAGTGGATGGTGGAGGCAGTCGACAAGAGAGGTAGGAACTGCAGAGTCAAATTGGGGTGCATGTGTGGAAGCACAGACAGGTATATATATTTTTCAGTGGCAGGCAGATTTCCTTCCACTCTGTTTAGCGAGTATGTATTAATTGCTTCACTGTATCACTGTCTTCCTGTTCATCATTGATCTACTTGAGCGGGCACCAGTAACATCTCCTTATGTCCTGTCTCATGCTAGTAGAGCCCAAAGGCACCTGCTTGCTCTAGGAAGCATAAGGAGCCTCAAACCATTCCATCAGGTCATGGGAATGAGGTCGATAATTGTTACTGGTATTTGGCATATCAAATATGACACGGGTAGCTTGCTAGGCTCTGCCATGTGGGTCGACCCGCGGGTCCCGAGGTCAGCGAGGCCACCCCGGCGCGGGAACGAAAACTCACGAGCCGGCGTTCAAAATGGCTAAAGTACGCTCTTCCACACACTCCAAAGAAAACTCCCCTCGAAGACAAAAAGCCTATCTCCCCCAGGAGGACTCACCGGCTGAGCCTACCGAAGGAGCAAGGCCAGCAAGGCAGGCCAAAGCGGGACCAGGCAAAGGTAGGCCCAAGCAGTCCCCTTATAACACCAAAGACCATCGGAGGTGAATGCCAACAGACCACGAGGGCCCCGGAATTACACCACTATCGTCTCTTATGAAACACTGGAGAGAGGGCGAATATAAACATCTTACTTTATGGTTCGTATCATGTACCCACATTCCTTCTTATATCTGCCCAGGGCTGAGTATCTTGTTCGTACGAGGGTCACCTCCCGCTTAGAGCAACTGAGATCCTTCCTAAGTCTTCCTTTAGTCTTAGCGTAGCCAGGGTGGTAGTCTCCTGGTAAATTCAACTTCCCACGCTGGGCATGGGTATAAGAGGAGCTGTGCCCAATCTAGAAAACATAGAAGTCTTAGTAGATGTATAATCAGAAGTTATTCAATCAGGTGACTTCTGAACTGCCACACCCTCTGCAGTGTTTACATAGAGAGACTCATTAGAATGAACATTGGCTTAAATAAGATTAAGCTGGGAGGAGCAAACAACAAACTCCCAGATTAGCTAAACATGTCCTCCAACAGGTAGCATACTCTTGTTACTGTGTGTTTATCAGGCACTGCAGAAAAGGATAGGAAACGAAGGGAACTAAGCAGTGAATGCACAGTACCAGAGGCTAGTTTTATGGGAAAGCATAGGGCATTTTTTGGTGGTCCCCCTTCCTACTAGTACCTGAACTTTGCACCATGGAGTAATCATTCCACTCTTACCTCTTTTGCACTCATAATTGCTTTAGGGATGGGCAGCCAACAGGTACTGATTGGATCAGAGAGTGCAGTTTTTGATCTGCTGGTGAGGAGAGGAGGAATCCTTCTAGTCTAGACATCAATGAGGTGCTGTGCTAGGAGCTAGCTGTGACAATCATTTTGATACCAAGAGAGGGACCGAGATTGAAGGTAAACCAGGAAGGCAGGGTCAAGAGAAAAATAGACATGTTCCAAAGCAGCACTGAGGCATTATATTTCCAAAAATATAGAAAAGCCCAATGACCCTAACAACCTCAGAACTGAAATACCCCTGATGCTTACTCTTTCTCATTGCTGTGTTCCAGTTTGAGTTGGATTTTCTGTAAATGCAGCAAACATCATAATTATTTAGGGAGACTTAAAATAGATGGTCCATATATTATCTAGTGAGTGCTATAATACTTTAAACAGAATATAAAGGGTATCAGCGAGACACTAATCCTAACCCTGAGATTCAGGGAAGAATTTCTAAGAAAACAATAATTTAACTGAGATTTGATGGATGGGCTAGAATTAGATGGCAAGGTGCTTCAGGAATGGGGAATATGTGAGTACATGCACAGGACATTGGATTTCATATTTATGAGGCATAGCAGAGAGCAGACACTACCAGTGGATTCACAGACTTTGCCATTCTTTGCTGGCTATCAAAGTGGCTGGTTAAGACTTTGGGTTTCATATAGTAGGCAAAAAAAGAGATAAGGCTTGATATGTGGATATAGCTTAGAATAGAACAAAAGCCTTCCATATGTGAAGTGCCAGATTTGACCCCCCAACCCAGAATCCCTCTTATCTCCCCAAAGAGGCAGGATTTTAGGCAGAGTAGGGAGAGGTTACGTGTCCTAGTTTACATACTGATACAAAATAAGGGTGAAAACAAGGGTGAAAATCAAAGGAGAACAGGGAGCTACACAAGGAAGAATTACTTCATCACACACCTACCAAACCAAATGCTCATACTCAAATACATAAAGTGATAAGGCAAAACTATCATCTTAGCCCTTGAGGAACTTACTACTGGCTTTGGTTTTTGATGGCATGAAATTGATGTAAGTAGCAAGAATGCTTTGCTGACCCTAAGTACAGATCACTCCATATGCTCTATTGTTCTCCTATACCAAAAGCTACTATTTCATTTTTTTGTTCATGATACAGGGGTCACCTGGTAGGATTTCCATCATATTTTGATATTTACTATTCCACATGGAATTTGGTTTTCACTCTTGGTTACTTACATAAACATTAGCTCCTATACAAAAGGACCATTTTTTCCCAGGGTCAGAGGGTTTTCCAACGCCGATGAGTTGGTGACTGTGAGGCAAAGGGTTGAGAGAAATATTAAATAGATAGTTCTGAGGAGGGATCTCCATCCAAACCATGGTGCTCACAGGACCCCGGGCACACTCCCTAAGGCACGTGGGGTTCACTGGAACCTAGGGTGTGGTATTTAATGAGGCCTGCGGTGTAGGGACCATGAGGGCTCTCTGTGAAATGATCAGACACATACTCCCCTGCTGGCTTAAAACTCTGTCCATTTTGTGGGACAAAAGGGGTGCTGATAGTTGAAACCTGGGACTTCACACACACAGGCATGTGCTCTAGCTCTAAGCTCTACGTGTGTTCTACTGCCAAGGCAGTCACCCTGAGCACTGGGACAAGAGTAATCCTTAAACACCCACCCCAACTCCAAGCAAACAAACAAAAATATCTGGGGATATTCCATTGCAAATTTAGGGTTTTTTGGGAGGCACACCTGGTGGTGCTCAGGCCTTACTTCTGCTTCTGTACTCAGGGATCACTCCCTGGTGGGGCTCGGAGGTTCATATATGGTGCTCAGGATTAAACTCGGATTGAGCACATGCAAGGTAAACATCATTCTCTCTCTCTCTCTCTCTCTCTCTCTCTCTCTCTCTCTCGGTCATCTACCAAGTGCTCTACAACTACATGCAAAGATAATAGGGGCCTATGCAGGCCAAGCATTGAGCCAGGGATCCATGCATGCACAGTATGTGCCCTAAATTTTATGCTATCTCCCCAGTCACTCACTAGATAGGCACTGGTGCCTGCCATGTTTAGATAGTATCTATGGCGATAATGCACTCGTATGTTTGCTACCTAGTCTTAGCTTACTTTTTTTTTGCCATTATCTGATAAACTTAACACTGCAAGATGCACCTTCTCTTCTGAGAACCAGAAGTGCAGTAAATGTAAGTCAATTAATATATCATCAGTGGTAATGACAAAAAGCCCCAGAAAGATTTCTTAGACTAGTTTTAATTTAGCACATACTTCCTCTGATACACGGGGCAGTGCTGCTACCGGCTCTCCTTGTACTCAGTTGGCCGTGAGGAGCCTGAGAGGAAGGCGGGTTCTAGCCCCTGGGCCGCTCATCCCAATAGAGCCTTGCAAGAAGCCAGAGGAACCCCCACACCACGGGGGGCCACCATTTTCAACATCCAGAATCCATAGCTCGTCAGAGCTCCACCCAAGAGAAAAGCCGATCTCTCCCCGTTCATCAGTAAATGCATGAGCTAAGAGCCTACTGAAGGTACACCACCTGCATGGCGGAGCCTGACAAGCTACCCGTGTTGTATTTGATATGCCAAAAACCAGTAACAATTATAGACCCCATGACCTGAACGAATGGTTTGAGGTTCTTCATGTTCCTGGAGCAAGCAGATGTCCTGGGGCTACACTAGCATGTGACAGGATGAATGGAGATGTTACTGGTGCTCCTTTGAGCAAATTGGTGATCAACGGGAAGACAACTGATACAATTGATACAAGTGATACTTCCACCAATACTCAGATGACTAAAAAGAAGTCATTTTAAGATAAATCTAGCCCCTGAACAACTCTTTATTTATAAGAATCTGCTCATGCTCAAGGACCATTTACTGAATGGTTTCCTTTTGTCAAAATACTATCACTTCATTTTCTTTTTTTAAAATTTTTTATTTTTAAAATTACAAAGATATACAATTAAAAGTTCATATTTGGGTTTTGGTCATACAGTGTTCCAGCACCCATCCCGCCACTAGTGCCCATCTCCCACCACCAACATCCCGGTTCCCTCCCCCTCCCCGCCCTCCTCCATGACAGGTTCTTTATTTCTTTCCTTTTTCTCTCTCTCTTTTCCTTCCCTTCCAGACTATGGATTACAAAACATACATTAAAGGGTTGTCATGTGTATCTTTTGCCTATATTTAATGCTCAGTTCTAGGTTGGCATTAGTACCCTCGACAATTGTTAGCACACTGTTCCATTTTCTGTCTTACCTAACCTCTGACTCCCACACGTTTGTGATAATTTCCACCTTTGACAAGACCTCCTGATATATGTTTCACTTGACCTTGGATATTGGTATCATAATATGTACATATATATATATTTATGTTATGCAAATAAATGCAGTCATTCTGTATCTATCTCCCCCTCCTTCTGGCTAATTTCACTCAACATAATCTTCTCCATGTCCATCCATTTACAGGCAAATTTTATAACTTCATTTTTACTAACAGCTGCATAGTATTCCATTGTGTAGATGTACCAAAGCTTCTTTATCCAGTCATCGATTTTCGGGCACTCTGGTTGCTTCCTGATTCTGGCTATTGTGAATAATGCTGCTATGAACATAAAAGTATGGATGGTGTTTCTGCTGCGTAATTTTGGTTTCCCAGAGTAGATTCCCAGGAGTGGTATGGCTGGGTCAAATGGGAGTTCAATTTCTAGTCTTTGGAGGAATGTCCATATTGTTTTCCAGAAAGGTTGTACCAGCCGGCATTCCCACCAACAATGGATAAATGTCCCCTTTTCCCCACATCCACGCCAGCACTTGTTGTTGTTACTCTTTTGAATATGTGCCAGTCTCTGTGGTGTAAAGTGGTATCTCATTGCTGTTTTGATTTGCATCTCTCTGATGATTAGTGATGATGAGCATTTTTTCATATTTTTTTTTGGCCATTCAATTTCTTCCCCTTGCTGAAGTTTCTGTTCATTTCTTCTCCCCATTTTTTGATGTGGTTGTATGTTTTCTTCTTGTAAAGTTCTACCAGTGCCTGATATATCCTGGATATTAATCCCTTATTGTAGGGGAAAGCCGCAGGGGTCCCCGACAGTGTCAGGACAGAGGTTGTCTTCTACCTCTGAGGATGCCGGGAGAACAGATGAAAACTCACGAGTCTGGTGCAATTCCAAAAAGGTTTTTAATAGTACAAATGCTCTTTCACAGCAATCCAATATAATGAACAAATTCGAGCTCTGGTCTGAACTTAGACCATACAAAAGAGCCTAAGTATCCTACCAAAAGAGAGAGGATCTCACCCGGAGTTGAATCCTACCCAGGAAAAGGAGCAAAAGACCAAAGAGCAAAAAGCCAAAAGCCAAAAGCTGCAAGGCTGAGGAGCCAAAAGCCACAGGAGCCAAAAAGCCGAAAGCTAAAAGGCCCAAAGGTGAAGGGGCCTCAAGTCAGTCCCCTTATATACACCAAAGTAATCCAACCCTGAGGGTCATGTCAACAAAGAACTCTAAACAGAGTGTAGTGCCACACCCTATTGCAGGTATAAACAAAGGTTATGCCAAGGTCTAATCCTTTCTACCAAGATTATCTCTTATGTAAAACACTGGAGAGAGGGGCTGGTATAAAGTAATACATCTTAACTTCATGAGCTTCATGTAATCTAGATGGTACCCACAAGGTCCTTCTTATTATTATCTGCACCAGGGTGATTCTGAGTATCTTGTTCTCCTGTACTGAAAGGGTCACACTCCGCCTGCTTAGGGAAAACTAGTATGATCCTTCCTATAGTCTTCCTATAGTCTCAGTGTAGCCAGGGTGGTAGTCTCCGTGCTAAATTCTAACAGTCCCACGCTGGGTGCAGTGGGTATAAAGAGGAGCTGTGCCCAATCTAGAAAACATAGAAGTCTTAGTAGATGGATAAGTCAGGAAGTTATTAAATCAAGGTTCTAGCCCTGGCCCACCATCCCGGCAGAGCCTCGCAACAAGCCAGACGACCCCCCCACTCCATGGAGGGCCTCCATTTTCCATATCTGGACTTCTCTCTCGTCAGACCTCCACCCAGCAGACCAGCCTATCCGGCGCCCCGGCTCGCGTGGCTGCAAGCGGCCACGTGGTTCATCAATAAATGCTGGACTTAGAGATGCCTACAAGAGTATGCAACCTGCACGGCAGAGCCTGGCAAGCTACCCGTGTTGTATTTGATATATATGCAAAATACCAGTAACAATTATAGACCTCATTCCGGAATGGATTGAGGCTCTTTATGTTCCTGGAGCAAGCAGATGCCTTGGGCTCTACTAGCATGAGACAGGACATATGGAGATGTTACTGGGGCCCGCTCGAAAGCAAATCGATGATGAACGGGGAAAACAGTGATACAGTGATACAGTGACTTCTGTAACTGCCACACCCTCTAGCAGTGTTTACATAAAAAAGATCTCATTAGAATGAACCTTGACTTACATAGATTAAGCTGGGAGTGGGCAAAACAACAAAACTCCCAGAATAGCTAAACCTGTCCTCCAATATCTTATCAGATGGGTATTGGCTGAATATTCTTTCCCATTCTGTGGACTGACTTTGTATCTTAGTCACTGTTTCTTTTGAGGTGCAGAAGCTTTTTAGTTTCGTGGTAGTCCCTTATGTTTATCTTTTCTTCTAGTTGCTTTGCTAGTGATGTTTCACCTTGGGAGTTGCCTTTAGCTTCAATGTCGTGGAGGGTTTTTCCTATATTTTCTTCAATGTACTTTATGGATTCAAGTCTGATATTGAGATCTTTAATCCGGTTTTAATCTGATTTTTGTGCGTGGTGTTAGACACAGGTCCAAATTCATTTTTTTACATGTCGCTGCCCAGTTTTTCCCAACATCACTTGTTGAAGAGGCTTTCCTTACTCCACTTTGGACTCTTTGCACCTTTATCAAAGATTAAATGATCATGTGTTTGAGGTTGGATGTCAGGATATTCAAACTATTCCATAGGTCCACAGGTCTGTTTTTATTCCAATACCACGCTGTTTTAATTACTACTGCCTTGTAGTACAGTTTGATGTTGGGTAAGGTGATGCCTCCCATGTTCTTTTTCACGAGGATTGCTTTTAGCTATCCTTGGGGGGTTTATTGTTCCATACAAATTTCAGGAGTGTTTGGTCAATTTCTTTGAAGAATGTCATGGGTATCCTTATAGGGACTGCATTAAATCTGTACAGAGATCTAGGAAGTATTACCATTTTGACAATGTTGATTCTCCCCATCCATGAGCAGGGAATATGTTTCCATTTCCTTGTGTCCTCTTTTATCTCTTGGAGCAGTGTCTTGTAGTTTTCTTTGTACAGGTCCTTTACACACTTGGTTAAGTTGATTCCTAGGTATTTGATTTTCTGTAGCACAATTGTGAATGGAATAGTTTCCTTAATATCCCTTTCTTCTCTTTCATTATTTGTATATAGGAAAGCCACGGACTTTTGGGTGTTGATTTTGTATCCTGCCACTCTACTATATGCGTCTATTGTTTCTAGGAGTTTTCTGGTAGAGAGTTTAGGGTTCTCTAGGTATAATATCATGTCATCTGCAGATAATGATAGCTTGACTTCTTCCTTGCCTATCTGGATGCCCTTGATGTCCTTTTTCTTCTCTGATTGCTGTGGCAAGTACTTCCAGTACTATATTGAATAAAAGAGTTGAGAGTGGGCAACCTTGTCTTGTCCCCTGTTCTCAGGGGGAAGGATTTCAATTTTTCCCCCATTTAGAATGATGCTCGCTGTGGGCTTTTGGTAGCTGTAACTATCTTGAGGAAAGTCCCTTCGATTCCCATTTTCTGGAGGGTTTTAATCATGAACAGTTGCTGGATCTTGTCAAACGCTTTTTCTGCATCTATTGATAGGATCATATGGTTTTTATTTTTTCTTTTATTGATATGATGTATTATGTTGATAGACTTGTGAATGTTGAACCATCCTTGCAGTCCTGGGATGAATCTTACTTGGTCATGATGTATAATCTTCTTGATGAGTCTTTGGATTCTGTTTGCTAGTAGTTTGTTGAAGATCTTAGCATCCGTGTTCATCAGGGATATTGGTCTGTAGTTTTTTTTCTTTTGTGTTGTCTCTCCCTGCTTTGGGTATCAGGGTGATATGTGCCTCGTAGAAGCTGTTTGGGAGTGTTTCTGTTTCTTCTATTTCCTGGAAGAACTTGAAAAGGACTGGCAGTACGTCCTCCTTAAAGATTTGATAGAGTTCACTAGTGAATCTGTCTGGACCTGGGCTTTTGTTTTGGGCAGACTTTTAATTACTGTTTCAATTTCCTCGATGGTGATAGGCTTATTCAGGTATTGGAGGTCTTCTTGTTTCAGCCGTGGGAGGTTACAGGACTTCAGCAATTTATCCATTTCTTCTACATTCTCATGTTTCACGGCATACAGGCTCTCCATGTAATCTCTGATGATCTTTTGGATTTCTGTGGTTTCTGTTGTGATGCCACCATTTTTATTTCTGATTCTGTTTATTTGGGTTCTCTCTTCCCCTGTCCTTACAAGTCTTGCCAATGGTTTGTCAATCTTGTTTATTTTTTCAAAGAACAAGCTCTTGGTTTCATTAATCTTTTGGATTGTTTTTTTTGGTTTCCAACTCATTGATTTCCTCTCTAAGTTTTATTATTTCCTTTATCTGCCTGGGTTGGGCTCCTTTTGTTGGTCTTTCTCTAAAGTCTTCAGCTGTGTAGTCAGGTTATTTATGTGGGCCCTTTCTTGTTTCCTGATGAATGCTTGCAGAGATATAAACTTCCCTCTTAACACGGCTTTTGCCGTGTCCCACAAGTTCTTATAGTTGGTGTCTTCATTTTCATTTGTTTCCAGAAATCTTTGGCTTTCCTGTTTGATTTCTTCTATGACCCATTTGTTGTTCAGGAGTGAGCTGTTCAGTTTCCAGGTGCTTGGTTTGACTCCCTGTTTCTGTGTACTTTTAACTTCCATTTTCAGTGCATCATGGTCTGAAAAGATAGCTGACACAATTTCTATCTTTTTTATTTTATTGAGGTATTCTTTGTGGCTCAGCATGTGGTCTATCTTGGAGAATGTTCCATGTGCAGTAGAGAAAAATGTGTATTCAGCTTTTTTGGCATGAAAAGCACTGTATATATCCACTAGCTCTCTTTCTTCCATTTCTTCCTTGAGGGCCAATATTTCCTTGGTAAGTTTCAGTCTTCTTGATCTATCCATTGTTGATAGAGCAGTGTTGAAGTCTCCAACTATTATTGTGCTACTGTTAATGACTTCTTTGAGGTTTCTTAGCAAGTGTTTTATGTATTTTGCTGTCCCCTCATTGGGTGCGTATATGTTTAGTAGTGTAATTTCTTCCTGGTGTACATACCCTTAATTAATAAGAAATGACCTTCATTGTCCTTTCTAACCTTTTTCAGCCTGATGTCTATATTATCTGATACTAATATGGCCACACCAGCCTTTATGGAGGAGTTGTTTGGCGTGGAGAATGGTCTTCCAACCTTTGACTTTGAGTCTGTGTTTGTTCTGATTATTCAGATGTGTTTCTTGTAGACAGCAGAATGTTGGGTTCAATTTTTTAATCCATTTTGTCACTCTGTGTCTCTTAATTGGCGCATTTAGTCCATTGACATTAAGAGAGATTATTGTCATTGGGTTTTGTGCCATCTTTCTATTTGTGCTTGTTGTGCTTTTGGGTTTGCTCGTATTACTGTAGACCCTTCAGACCTACTTTTAAAGTTGGTTTTGAGTCCATGAATTTCCTGAGTTGTTGCTTATCCATGAAGTTGTGTATCTTTCCTTCATATCTGAATGTGAGTCTGGCTGGGTAGAGATTCTTGGTGAAGCATGCAGTTCATTGAGCCTTTTCACAATATCCCACCATTGTTTTCGGGCTCGGAGTGTTTCATCAGAGAATTCTGCTATAAATCTTAGGGATGTTCCTTTGTATGTGATTTCCTTCTTTGATCTTTCTGCTTTCAGTATTCTATCTCTATCTATAATTTTTGTCATTTTAATTAAGATGCGTCTTGGAGTATTCTTGTTGGGGTTTCTTTTAGCTGGTATCCTATGGGCCTCCTGGATCTTGAGGCAAGCGTTCTTTAGTTCTGGGAACTTCTCAGCAATGATGGCTTTGACAGTTTCTTCTTCATCAGGGTTTTCGTCTTGCTCTTCTGGGACCCCAGTGATCCATATGTTGTTTCTTCTGGCTTCATCCCGATTATCTCTTGTTGTCTGTTCGGTAATTGTGAGTCTTTTTTTCTATCTTCTGGTGTTGTGTAGAGAATTTTTTGGAACTCGTCTTTGAGATCACTAATTCTTTCTTCAGTAGCTATTATTCTGCTATGATGGTCTTCCACTGTGTTTTTCATTTCATTTACCTCATTTTTAATATCTGTCATTTCCAAATTCCTTATAATAAATGCTTTATTTGGAGGTGACTACAATTGTCTGCCTTCTGCACGGCAAACCTAGCAAGCTGCTCGTGTTGTATTTGATATGCCAAATACCAGTAACTATTATATTAGGTCATTCCCATGACCTAATATAATGGTTTGAGGCTCTTTATGTTCCTGTAGCAAGCCGATGCCCTTGGCTCTACTGGCATCAGACAGGACATATGGAGATATTACTGTTGCCCGCTCTAGCAAATAGATGATATATGGGAAGATCGTGATCGTGATCCATTTTCCTCACTTCTTCTCTCATGTCCTCTTGTATTTTATTGATATTGCATTCCATTGCTTCTTTGATTTCCTTATGCATCCCTAACAATTTTTCCCGAAATTCCTTATCAGAGAGGTTATACAACTCATTGGTATTGCTTGGCTCATCTGGACTAATGAATTCACTCACAGAGCTTGATGGAATTTTGCGTTGCTTTACCATTATGACTATTGTAGGTTGCAAATGTGAGTTCTTGGGTGACTAGATAGGACAGTTAGTAGGTGTCTGGGCTCTTTACAGAGTTTGGGTGGGTGGCAAGGATGTAGGAACAAAGGTTCACTGGTACCTCATGCAAGATAGATAGTAAGAAGATCGCGTGGGCGCACAAGCTTCTGTGCGGTTTTGAGTTTGGGGATGTGGGTGTAGGGTTCTGGCCTGTTCCCTGGGGCTGATTGGGTCCATGGAGATGCAAGAATCACACACACACACACACACACACACACACACCTGTGGGGGAGATTGCAGATGTTCCAGGAGCGCAGGGCCCAAGGGGCCTGGAGTGAAACCAAGGCAGTTTGCCTTGGTTCCCTTTGATGGAAGTTCCAGCTCTTCCCTGGGCTGATTGGATCCACGGAGGAAGCAAGGATCACACACACACACACACACACACACACACACACACACCTGTGGGGGTACTTCATTTTCTTAAATAAAAAAATAATACACATACACAAACACACACATGCTCACACAATAATTTTCTTCTGCTGCAGTCTCTTTTCTCAAAAATCATTTTGGAAATCCTTACCACACCACCATACCACCTTCTGAACAATTTTATATTTTAGCAGGCAAGGAAGATAATTAGACAGGTAGCTTCTCACTAACAAAGAACATGCAGCAATTACCAGATTTCTGCATATTGTCTGTAAAATGGCAGGTTCCTTTGCTTTTTGCTTTTCACAGCTGCTACTCATTTAGAATGGTTTGAAATGAAATGTACTTTAAAAAATAACATTCATTTTTCACATTAGACTGCTTTCAGGCGTACAGAACTATATGTAGTGTCTGTGTTCTATCATAATCCCCCACAGAGGTATACTTACTATTCACCACCAAACAATGACCTGATTTGTCCCTGTCTTATCTATCTTCTCCCTAGTGACCACTGCTTTGTCTTCAGAACCTGAGATGGTTTGTTAGCTTTTATGAAGTTTTAGGCTTTGACATCTCTATGTGCTGTTACATCGAAACTACTGAAAGTCTTTTTATTTATCACCTCTCAGCTCATTCCACCTTATCTGTTTGGTGTCCCACCCACAGACTGGTAACTACCACTCTCTTGTCAGAGTGTAATGGTTTGTTTTTGTTTTGTTCATTCATTTGCTTTGTTACTTTATCTTTTTACATACTAGTGAAATCATAGGTATTTGTTTCTCTCCATCTGAATTGTTTCACTTAGCATAATTTCCTCAATGTCCAATCATGTTATTACAAATGGGAAGTTCCAAGTCTGTTTAAAAACAGCCGAGTAAGGGTCGCTAGAACTCTCAGAGGTCTGCATGCAGGAGGTTCATGTTTGATCCTCAGCAATGCCAGGCAGCCACCCTGAGCACTGGGACGGGAGTAGCCCTTGACTGTACCACTGAATGTGCCTCCCACTTTCACCTGGGGAAACAAACAAAAATATCTGGGGCATATTCCATTGCAAATTTAGTTTTTATTGGGTGGTTGAGGCACTTAGCTCTCCAGCCCCTCATTGTAAATTTAAACATCATTTTTTTTCTGATTGGCGGCCATACTAGGCAGTGCTCAGGGCTTACTCCAGACTCTGTGCTCAGGGGTCATTTCTGGGAGGGCTCAAAGATCATATAAGTTAGGGTTTGAACCCAGGTCAGTTTGGGGCAAGGCAACCTCACTACCCACTCTATCACTTTGGTCCCTATACCACATTTTCTTTATCCATTAATTCATTTAACAGATATTTAGGATTATGCTTTTTGCTTATACTATGGGTTTACTAATAGATTTACTAATATGAATAATTTAGCAATAAACAAAGTTGTAGGGGCTGGAGTGATACACAACAGGTAGGGTTTTTTGCCTTGCATGTGGCTGACCAGGGTTCAATCAGCAGCATCCCATATGGTCCCCTTGCACAGCCAGGAGTAATTCCTGATTGTAAAGCCAGGAGTAACCCCAGGGCATCCCTGGGTGTGGCCCCAAAAAAGCAAAAACAAGCAAACCAAAAACACAAAACAGAGTTGTATATCCATTTGAATGAGCAGTTTTGATTTTCTTCAGTTCACTAGATCACTAGACATCCCATTGTTCATCGATTTCCTTGAGCAGGCAGCAGTAACATTTCCATTTGACCCTATCACGTGCCAGTGTAGCCCAATGGCATCTGGTTGCTTCAGGAATAAGAAGCGCCTCAAACCGCTTTGTTCAGGGTCTTGACAAAGAAGTCTGACTATCTTGTAGGTGGGTGGCCACATGATCTTTTGACATCCCGTGGGATCAGGTTGGTAATGGCTCTAGTCCAGTAGTCATCTCCAAATTGCATTACATGTCCAGCCCATCTGATTTTTGATGTCTTGGCAAATGAGACAGCGTCCCTGACTCTGGAACAGCCATGGAGGTCGAACTCTGGATTCCTTCTCTCACTTGAGTGAGGTGTGATATTCCAAGCATAGCTCTTTCGATTCCCGTTTGGGAATTTCTTCAGTTAATTATCCCAAAATAGAATGGCTGAATAGAAGGCAATTTTACATACATTTGTATCAAGGTATCTTCTTGGTATTTTCATACTATGCGTTAAGAAACTGCTGCACTGTTTTCATAGTAGCTGCACTAGTTGCTCTTCCCACCAGCACTGTGCAGTTCCCTTTATTTTCACACTTTTTGACAACAAACTCTGGCCATGCCTGCTGGACTCAGAGCAAGGATTGGGGGCCTCCACCCAGTCCCCAGCCTCTGGGCTCAGTGGGTGTGACTCTGAGCTCCAGCCACCACAGCCAACCGCTGCAAGACAGAGACTCCAGATCCACAGCTGTGCAGGCGCGCAGTGGCTCTGCCACTGCAGTTTAATCTTAGACTCAATGTATTTTTAGCACTAGGTCTTTTCAGGATCTTTCTCATTTGTACACTTCAACAATCATTCAATTTGCATCAAACTGGAGAGTTTATAGGGAATGAGGAATTGTGAGAGACTCACACGCATGGGGCAGAGCTGCTACTTGCTCTTCCTGTGCCCAGCTGACCATGAGGTGTCTGGGAGGGATGGTGGGTTCTAGCCCTGGCCCGCCACCCCAGCAGAGCCTCGCAAGAAGCCAGAGGAACCCCCACACAATGAGGGCCGCCATTTTCCACATCAGGACTCCCCTCTCGTCAGAACTCCACCCAGCAGAAGAGTTGACTGAAGCCCGACTCAGCTGCACGGTTAATCAATAAATGCTCGAGTCTTGAAGTGACTAGAAAATTATCCCACCCACACGGCAAAGCCTGGCAAGGTACCCGTGTCGATTTGACATGCCAAATACCAGTAACAATTATAGACCTCATTCCCATGACTTGATGGAATGGTTTGAGGCTCTTTATGTTCCTGGATTGGGCAGATGCCCTTTGGCTATCTCACATGTGTCAAGACATATTGAGATGTTACTGGTGCCCACTCAGTAATCGATGATCTATAGGAAGTCAAGTGATCGAGTGATCGAAGTGACAAGACACAAAGATTTTTTTTTCTTTTTGGGTCACACCTGGCGATGCTTAGGAGCTACTCCTGGCTTTGTACTCAGGAATTACTCCTGGCGGTGCTCAGGGGACCATATGGGATACCCGGATTGATTGCTTGCAAGGCAAATGCCCTACCCACTGTACTATCACTCCAGCCCCCACACAAAAATTTTTTGACCAAGTCTTTTTGACCTGGGCCATTCTAACTTAGTCCTTGCAGTTTTGCTTTGCATTTACCTAGTAATAATGGACTGTGAACATATTTTACATCTCTTCTCTTCATTTTCATATCTTTTAGAGAAATGTATACTTAAATTCTTGCTCACCCTTTTTTTTTTATCATATTGCTTATTTGTTGCTGCTGAATTGTATAATTTGTTGACATATTTTTGGTGTTAGTCTGTTTCTGGGTATATAATTTGCAAATATTTTCCCCCATTTAGTATGCTGATTTCTCTTTTTTAATGGTAATTTTTATTTTCATTGTGCAGCAGCTTTTACTTTGATGTGAATACACTTATTTTTGCTTTGGTTTCCCTTTCCGCTGGAGACAGATTCACAAAGGCCAATGTCAGTAAGGCCAATGTCAAACAGTTTACTGTCTATATTCTCTTCAATGCATTTTGTGGCTTCAGGCCTTATATTCAAGTTCAATCTATTTTGAGTGAATTTTTGTGTGTTACTAAAATTAACTTTTGAATTAAATTTTGTGTATTATGTGTGATAATGGTGCTTTTCATTGACATGTAACTATCCAATTTTCACAGTACCATTTAATTTCCCCTTATGTTGTATGCTTTTAGTTGCCTTATTAGAAATTAGTGGTTGATGAAACTGAAAATAGGATTATACTTAAATAGGATTATGCTTTCAATGATACTATGGATTTCTGGTGGAACTGTGGGTGGAAAAGGTGAGAGGTGTAGAGCAGAGTTGATCTTTACACCAACTAGGGTGGCCAAGAGCAAGATGTGGCCTCTAAAGAAAGGGGTGGAAATCCATACTCCAGGTTTTTAGAGAAGGGTGGCTGGCTTCACAAAATATCAGCAAGGTGACTCCTCCTGTGCCATAAGCTGTTTCAAGACTGTGGGATGTACGAAGAGTCACTGTAAGGGACTCCTCTGGTAATGTAAGAAAGCTGGTCACTATGAGTGTGACAGAGGGTGCTGAGCTCCCTACATTGAGATATATCATCCAGTCCTGGATCTGCAGAGGGGGCAGATGGTGGATTTTGAAATAAAACGCTCTGTTCTTGAGTTCCTGCTCCATCAAACACCAGCATATCAACTTTAGCAAGTTATTTAAACTCTGAACCTCTCTTTCTTCATATTTAGAACTGGACAAATAAGATGGTGATATAAGAATGTATCTTTTTATCAAGTACCTCAAATAGTTTTTTGCCATTTAGTATGCATTCAAGAAATGCAAACAGTCTGAACTTGGTTGGTTTGGTGAATATCCCCAAATAGATAAAGGCTTAAAGTCCACCAATACTGGTACCAGAGAGAGAGTGAGGGTTCTCTCACGTTTGATAATGGAACTCTAAGGCTCAGCTCAGACAGGATCTCTGGGTATAGCCCCAGTGGTTTGCCCAAACTGATGGGGTTGCACCATATATCACTAGACCTTAGTATTAAACCTTGCAGCCCAGTTGTCTGAGTATCACTGGGAGTGACCTGGGACCCCTGAGCATTGTTCAGGAAAATTCCCAAACTCTTTAAAAAACCTACAATTCTTGGCCTTTACATAAAACACTGAGGTCAAAAGTCAGTAACTTGCTTTCCCTGATAAGCTGTAAAAACATGTCAGGTTCCAGGCTAAACTCCAGAGAAGTAAAGACAACCCTATAATATTTCCTGCCAATATTTACATCCACCAGGTACTGATTTAAGTTTTTTTCCCATTCAACCCCTACCACCCTATTATTATTTAAAAGGCATAAAACTCAAGTAACTTGCCTGTGGTTGCAGAGCTCAACTCCCAGGCAACACTATCTCTCTTATTAAAGCTGAGTCATACAAATGAACATAAATAGGGTCTGACAGAGCCGATCACAGGATGAAGTGGTCAGCCCGTGGTCATGAGGAAAGGCATCAGAGGAGAAATTATCTTGGATTAGTCCTTAGAGCTTTTAACTTTGGTCTTAAAATTATACGTCAGTCTGGTGCATTGGGTTAAGGATGTTGAACAACTACATGAACACCAAAAGGGCATTCTGGGTCGTCAGCCCTGCAACCAGGCATCCAAGTCAGTGCTGCTTTGGTTATCAATAGGCTCCTTATCTGATTTGCAGCACAGATATTCTTGTGCGAGCAGGTTTCTCATCTGTAAGTGCTTGCTAGCTCTTTTTCCACCCACACCTTATCTGCAAGTGCCGAAAACCTTCCCTGACTTTTGGTTACTCCTGCATTAGAAGTTTCAACTCCTTCTTTCTGGGATGGAAATTCAATCTTCAAAACTGTTCTGCACTGCTGGCCCCCGAATTAAAAAGCCAGCACCTTCAATGGGGAAATTAAAATGTCTTTGATATACCTGTACCTATATAAAATTGGATCCAGCATCCATTTGGTTTGCAGGCTCACACAAAATGCTTTTAGCGATATTCTGGGCCTAATAACTAATTCCGCAGCTGAAAGGGGTCGGCCTCAAAGACCTTGTCTTGCACTGATCCCAAGCAAGGTGATCATTAGCCAAAAGCCAGCATCATTTCCCATCAGAGCTTCTCCCCGTGTGTGCTGGGTAATCGACAGCCGAGGACTCTTCCTTGGGAACTAAATATTCAGTTGACTGAATTTTTTATTAAAAAAAAAAGAAGAAAGAGAAACCTTGGGGAAAGAGAGACTTCAATTATAAATATCTATATTTCATCTTACATTCTCCTTTCTGAAACTCCCGAGTCAGGTTCTGCCGAGGGCAGTACCTGAACCCCGCCTTTCACAGAGCTTTGCTTTAAGAGAAGACTCAGCGAAATAAGGTTTGTCCTAGAATCTGCCCCAAGTACTGCAATTTTACTCCTAGGGAAGCTGGAGTTGTGTTTCTTTTCTATGTTCATCTAGGGCCTGTCTGTGCTTAATTAGAAATGAAGATTGAGGAGCTGGAGTGATTTTAAGAGGACAGGGACTTGCTTTGCAAGCAGTCAAATTGGGTTCTGTCCATGGCATCCTATGTGATCCCCAGAGCTCAGGGAGGAGTGATCCATGATTGCAGAGCTAGGAGTAAACCCTGAGCACTGACAGGTGTGGCCCCCAAGCCAAATTAAAACAAAGACAGGGGAAATACATGATAAGGGCTGAGGTCACTGATTCAGCTTCAAGGCAGTTCTTGATGAATCTTGGGGATCATATGAAGACAGGAGTGCACCTGTAGGTAGGGGCTTTGTCAGGTGAGGTGCTCTGGAGTGCACCTGTTTCGAACCTTCCTCCAGGGCCCAAGCAGGCTGGGTGATGGCTGGTCTCAGTGGAGCTGGGATGGTCCATCACTCGCCTCTGATCTGGGCACTATGTGTCTCTCCTGGCGAGGGCTCTTCCTCCCCCCCCCATCTTACAGCAGCACACTTCCTGCTTCATTTTCTGTGACTTCTACTGTCTCTTCTGCATTAAGATTTTCTCTTTCTTGCCCCATCTCACCTTCTGTCTCCTTTCTTTTCATGCATGACTTTGTGTATCTCTTCCGCCCTCCCTATACTCACTCCCACACCTATTCCTCATCTGATATTTTCCTGTCCAAAGTGCTTATTGACTGCCTATCATATGTCTAGGAAACCTTCATTTAATATCACTGAGTGGTCCTGCAAATGGCAACTATAAGAGAAATAACACTTAATTGAACCAGTTTTATACAGTTGGCATAAATAAGAGCTACATCTCTTCGGCATATTTACAATCAAAAATGTCACCTGGGGCGAGAAAGATAGTATAGGAATTTAGGTACTTGCCTTATGCAGTCATCCCCAGAACCACAGATGGTCTCAAAGCACAGATACAGGAGTAGCCGCTTGTTGCAGGACTCCTAAGGGCTGCTGCATCTGCTCTGGATTGCCTCCCGCAAGTCACTCCTGAGATAAGGGGGTAGTCTAAATGTGGCAGTTTATCCGACCATGTATGCTGTACTAGCTGGTATAAATATTCTCCCATGCTATCACAATCATCGTGGGAAAAGCTAGATCTTACCAGCATATTAGCCTGGCCACGTAGGGACACCTAAGTAATTAGACCAGAGAGAAATGCTGTTTGCTTCCAAACAAACAAGCATGGCTCCCTGATAAAATATAAAACTACAATGAAGTAGAGGAGACTTGTGAAGGCTTGGAGAAATATTTAACTGGCATTGGTGTTGATCTTTGGTACAGTGACATGCCATCTCAGAAACCCCCTTCTCTACATTTCAAAGGCATTCCCAGCTCAAAACATTAGCACAGTAAAGGCCCTAGGTGAGATGCAGGGGAGGGATTACCTGAGGGCATTGGACCCTCCCTGCTTTCCATAACAATGGGAGGAAGGTCTGAGTTGCGGGGGGGTATAAACTAGCCGGTTCCCGCTCTCCCGGGCTTCTTCCGGTGGGATCTCGCCTTGTGAGCGTTTATTCCCCTTGGAAGTTTTACACGTGGTGGTCGCCATCTTGGCCTACACGTGGCTGGGGTTCTAGCCTGGAATCCTAAGCATCGGGTTTTTCCTTTTTGCTGATTTGTATGCCTGAACCTGTGATAAGTAAAGCCTTTTAAAACTGTATCGAATTCCTGAGTGTTCATCCATTCCTCGCCTGCTTCGGAGGTAGAAGGGAACTTCGCTTCCCGGCACTGTCGGGGACCCGGCGGAGCGCCCCGACAGCCGCTGGCTACTGCCAGGTGTGAGCCCAAATCAAGAGAAATGATGACATCATCAAACCTCTACATGAAGATTAAAAACACTTCTAACATTCAGCAATCATTGGTATTCTTTCATGCATTCACTTCACTCATTCACCTTGTTAACAGGTTTATTCCAACTGGGGACACAGAGTAGGGGTCCTGAATCTCTCCCAGATGCTAAGGTGCAAAGTGGGGCCCTACCTAGGTCAGCGTGCCTTTCCATCGTCTTCTGGGTAGTTCCTAACACATATTCTGAAACATGCTAGTGAGTCTCATGTACATATCTTTGGGGCATGTGGGGAGGGGGCGGAAACCAGATTCCCTGGAGAAAAGTGTGCCATGGTGACTAGGAGCCTATTGCACACAAGGCCTGATCAGGCTTTTCTCATTAATAGTCACAAAGGAACTGCTACCAGCTCTCCCTGTGCTCAGCTGATCATGAGGCACCCAGGAGGGAAGGCAGGCTCTAGCCCTGGCCTGCCATCCAAAAAAGATCCTCACAAGAAGCCAGAGGAACCCTCATACTATGAGGCAGTCATTTTCAACATCCAGACTCCACAGCTATTCGGAGCTCCACCCAAGAGAAAAGCTGATCTCTCCCTGTTGTCATCTTTCCCGGTTCATCACTAAATGCACAAACTGAGAGCCTACTGCTGTGAGTATCCCACCTGCACAGCAGAGCTTGGCAAGCTACCCATGTCATATTTGATATGCCAAAACCAGTAACACTTATAGACCCCATTCCCATAACCTGAAGGAATAGTTTGAGGCTCTTCATGTTCCAGGAGCAAGCAGATGCCCTTGGGCTACACTAGCACGTGACAGGATATATGGAGATGTTACTGGTGCCCACTCGAGCAAATGGATGAACAATGGGAAGACAAGTGATACAAGTGGCAGTCAGTAAATGGTATTATTTGAAGTCTCACTCTTTGACACACTGAGTTCACACAGGAAGAGAAAACACAAATCTGAATATACACTGACTGGGTGTTTGCCAGAATTAAGCTGAGGCAGGAATGAATGATACAGCCACAAGAAACTTGGTGGAAAGGCACACCACTGAGATCTCTCCCTCTCCAAGGTCATGTGATCTTGACAAGCTAGAGGTACTGGTTAATTTTGTGTCACCCTGATTGGGCCACACAGGGAGCCTGGATATTTGGTGGCACTTTATTTGTGGGTGTGTCTGAGGTGAATACGGTAATGAGTAGGCTGAGGAAAGTAGACTGCCTTCCCTTGGGATGAGCTAACCTCATCTAAACCTGGGAAGGCCCTTAGAAATGCAAGACAGATAGAGTTCTCTGCCCAGTTGTCTCTGGGATCCCAGTGTTTTCCTGCCACTGGGCTGTAGCTGTGGACTAAACTAGCTGTTGTGCTTCTCAGGTCTTTAGACTGGAAAGACAATGGGTTCTCCAGGGTTCTTACTCACAGGTGACATATCTTCTTAGGGGTGAGGTTGGACCAGCCCTCTGGTGCTAAGATGAAGACTAGTTCTGACTCTGTGTTCGGGAGGTCACTCCTACTGGTGTTCAGAGGACTATGTGGTGCTAAGATTTCAACAGGGTCATGCATTGTCTAAACCCTGTGGTCTCTCTGGCTCTGCATATAGATCTTGTGCTTCTCAACCTCCAAGAAAATATAACTCAATTCCTCAATTATTTGTACTTTCTATTTATGATCACTCTATACTCCTACTTTTTTTTTTTTTTTTTTTTTGGTTTTGGGGCCATAGTCAATGCTGTGCAGGGCTAACTCCTGGCTCTGCATTCAGGACTCATTCCTGGTTAATCCTATGGGACGCTGGGAATAGGACCTGGGTTGGCTGCATGCAAGGCAAGTATGCCACCTGCTACACTATCTTTCCTGCTCCTTTCTTCATTCTCTTTATTTCTCTGGAGCATTTATGTTAACATATCATATTTCTAAGTTCTGAGTTACAGACTTCATTTTCTCATGACAAAATGGCAGAAGTGGCAAGACACGTTTGGTACCGCTTTCTGTGTAAATGATAAGAAATTATCCACAGTAAATGATAAAGCATAATGTTCTGCATTATCACTTTTAAGTAGAATGTCCAACTTGTTTCTGTATTTATGAGGATATGCTATATAGTCTTTGCATCGTATGGCCAAGCAAATTGCCTCGTAAACAGTTGGTCCCTCATTTGTCTTGGGTATCATTGTTGTGACAGCAGGTATTTGGGGAAGTTTATGTTCCTGATGTTGCTGCTGCTGATATGAGGACACGTAGCAGTGATGTATTCTGTGTGCCTCACATAATCTCTGATGTTTAGCATGTGTTTAGTTAATTAAACAAACAAATGAATTAACCAACAAACCTTCTGTCAAAACCAGGATTTAAATAGGAAGATAATGTGACCAAATATATACAACACCAAGAGACAACAGAGAGGCAATTTAGTAAAAATAGAAATGCACCTATTATTAATTCCAAAATAGTTCTCAAGTACCTGCTGTGCAACAAGAACAAATGCCATGAAGGGGAACTATAACACGAGGACTGGCAACTGTCCCTTTTGTTTAAAAGTTCTTTCATTTCCATCTTGTAGAAAAGCTCTATCATAACCACGGCAATTGTCTCAAACACTTTTTAGAAACAGGCAAAGTTTAAATGACAGTTACAGTCACCACAATAACAGTAATAGTACCTCAGTCAGAGTCCCCTGCAAATAAAGTCAATTTCATCTATGCAAAAATTGGCCCTATCTTCTGTACACAAAAAATGGGGGGGGAGGAAAAATTGGGGGTCAATGAAACCTCTCACTTCAGAATATAATTTAAAAATTGGAGAAGTCATTCTAGAGCCCAGGCCCTATATGTCAAGTATTGGACAGCAGTAAATTTTCTACCCTGGGGTCTTCGGGCTGGGGCTGACAGTAGAGTGAAGAACAACTGCAAAAATGGCAGTGATGGAACACTCAGTCTTGCCCTTGGCTTTTATCAGCGCTGTAGCCTTCTTGTTGGAAACAAGAACGTTCCAGAGATTATGACTCATGCCTTATAGAAAGAGACAGTGAGCTATGCTGGAAGGGATTTAAGTAATCCTGCCTACATCAGCATCTGTCTTGCCACACCGGGCTCTTTGGGGACAATAATTAATAACACATATCTAAACTGTTTCCATTCCTTCTGTCCTGGAGCTTGTTTGTTTCTCCCACACGTCTCCTGCATCCCATTTCTCACGACAAATAGGGAAGTCCCTCTGTTTCCCCTGTGATCATACCACACGAGTCCTCCCCCACACCCCGCTGCCTGCCACAAGAGTATGAGTATATCCTTTCTCAAACTTTCCACCGTAGAGCCCGTGACTTGTTATTGCTCAGTCTCCTTAGCCTGAGATTTATTTTTCATTTTTCCAAGGTTCTTCACATGCCTGAGAATTGTTCTTTCTTCCTCTCTCAGACTGATCTCAAAAGTTGTGATTGAAAGATCTGTGGTTAGTTTCTCTTCTACCTGCACACTCTATGCCTAAAACAGACGTATTTTGCTTGTGGGTTTTGCAGCTCAACCATTTCTATTCTCTTTTGGTTTCTCATTTTTCTTTCCCCAATACCTTGCCAAATGTTCTCTCACTCCTAATTATCATGCCTCAATTTTGTTGAGTTGATGTCTTTGGATCTTGACACCTGCACAAAAATGAATAAGCTCACAGAATCACCTTCAAATCAATTGCTCAAGCTGTATCATTGTGATGAAATCAATACAGATGGGGGGAATCGGCCGCTGAAGGAGGCAATACCAAATACACCTGAATCTAAGAAAGAGCCAGAGTGTCTTAACCTTTATTTCTTCTTTTCCTAAGAAATATAATTTGTGCTTTACTTCTCTAGTGAAAATTCTGAATCAGAAAAAAAAAGAAAAGTAATAAAGTGCTCCTGAATTCCTGAATCCTATTTCCCAGAGATGGTTATTGTCAACCTTTTTAATATTAAATCTTTCAGAACTTTCTGGTGTACATATATATATATATATATATATATATGTGTGTGTGTGTGTGTGTGTGTGTGTGTATAGATATATATGCATATATGTATATATAATGTATATAAAGAGTATATTCATATGTATGCATATATGCATATATTTACTTATTACATCATATGTTTTGTCAAAAAATGATGTGGTTCTACAAGTTACAAGTGAGTTTGTGTTGACAACTTTGTTTCATGTTTGCCATGAGAAGACATTTCCTCATTGAAGTGGTACTTTTCCTTGGATCTAGTTTCCCAGACTAGAGCTCAGAAACTAGTCCTAATCTTCAAGCATAAAAAGAACCATGTAGAGGCTGGAGTGATAGCCCAGCGGGTAGGGTGTTTGCCTTGCATGCGGCCGGCCTGTGCCGGCCCGGGTTCGTCCCCTGGCATCCCATATGGTCCCCTGAGCACTGCCAGGAGTAATTCCTGAGTGCAGAGCCAGGAGTAACCCCTGAGCTTCACCAGGTGTGACCCAAAAAGCAAAAAAAAAAAAAAAAAAAAAACATGTCTTGTATAAAATGGACAGGACAGAATTATGACATTTTTTCCTCACCCCTAATTTTAACTCTGCCATTCCCAAATCAAGTCTTAGTACATAAAATGACATCCAAATTTTATAATTAAAATCTTCATTTTTATCATGATTAAAATAAAGATAATTCAGACCCTAAAGGTTTGTAAAATGCTTCTTATGTTACTTATATGAAAATGAACTATTACTAGCACCTTGAAAGCATTCAATAGATAATTACAAAATGGGCCGCAGGTCTTTTTTTTTTAACTCTACATATCTGCATAGCTGTTATCTTTAGGCCAAAGACCTTTCATAACAGTCTTTAAGGAGAGTTTGGATTAAATAAAATTGTTAGAAGTTAATGCAGCACTCACCAACTGGCCTGCTTCCGTCTTTACCTAAACCCACTGCCCCTTCCCCTTACCTGACAAGTTACTAAGCTCAACTCAACTTGATGATATTCTAATCCAATTTCCTATTTTTTTTGTACTTTAGACCAGTGTTTCTCAACCTTTTCCAACTGTGTCCAAGTCTGATCTTGTTTACATCCCATGGTGTCTCTATAAGTTGCCCCCTCCACCCAGTTTCAATTGTATGATTTTCATAAGTATATTCACCTGGAAATATCCTGGTGGCCCACAGGGTCCATATGACTCCTGGTGGAGAAACAGTGTCCTGAACTGGCAGGGCTCTAGAAATTGCTCCAGCTCCTTTGTAATCCCTCAGTAGAAAAGGATCCTGGAACCACTGACTGCCATTCTTGGTTATGAGTGAAGGGAAACAGAGCTAAGTACCCCCATGTTCCAAAGTCACCTCCATACCATTCTTATTCTGTTCTGGGAAGATCAAATGCCTGAGAGGCATCTCCCACATCCAAAGCAGCACATAATTTAATCAGGAACCTTCTTCCAAAAAAGATGGTCGACATTACTATGATAAAAAGCAAATTGTTGGCCTCAATCAATGACCTCTATGAAATGTTGAAACTGCAAATCCTGAGATCCATAGATACCTGGTTCCTGACTAAAGTCGATGTTTAAAAAAATATGAATAAATGTTTTCTGTGACTTGGAAGTTCCTTTATCTTTGGAGGAGTGGTTAGATTAGATGATCTTGAGATCTGCAGAAATCCTCAGTGGAATACCTAGATGAAATCTGTGAGTACAAATAAAACATCCCTGCTAAGTTTCAGATCAAGAGATCTTGGGGGTGAGCCTAGATTTCAGGACCAATCCTGAGGGTGATCTTACTGTCAGTCTTCACTTCCATTCTCAAGGGTCTGGTCAGTCTAGAATCATTATCTAGAAGTCTGTCACCCATGGGGCCTGTTAAAGTAATGACTTTGAGAAATTCAATGAGTTCAGTGGCTTTTCCATGGAGATCAGAGTCTTATTAGACATGGAACCTTTTCCCTATTTTTCAACGTACCAAACAATTTTTTTTTTTAATTTTTTTAAAGTATTTTATTATACCACCATGAAATATAGAACTACAAAGATGTTCATTTTTGGGCTTTGGTCATACAGTGTTCCAGCATCCATCCCTCCACTAGTGCCCATCTCCCACCATCAATGGCCCTGGTTCCCTCCCCCTTCCACCAGCCCACCTACATGGCAGGTTCTTTATTTCTTTCCCTTTCTATCTCTTTCTCTTTTCCTTCCCTTCCAAATTGTGGATTACAGAACATACATTAAAGGGTTGTCATGCGTATCTTTTGCCTGTATTTAATGCTCAGTTCTAGGTTGGTATTAGTACTTTCAACAATTGTTAGCACACTTTACCATTTTCTGTCTTACCTAGCCTCTGACTCCCATACTTTTGTGATAATTTCCACCTTGTACCAAGCGATTCTAAATAGAAATGTTTTCCTCTGACTTTGCCCATCATTCTGGAGTGTTCCCCTTGAAGGCTGCATCAGGCAGAAACAGCTGAGTAACCTGGTCAAGTCAGTTGATTGAGATATCTGAGATTTATTCACTGGGGTCAGACAGACACTCTAGTCTTAACCTATCTTCCGGTCTCATGAAAAACACAAACATTTGCAACAGAGAAATTAAAGGAAGTTAATTTGTTTTGCAAGCTGGAACCTGCAGAGGCCATTTCCAGTCCTTGAATTTAAAAGAAAAGCAGAGCAGAACAGGAAATGGATTGACATTTAGTTCTCCTCCTCCCCTCCACCCCTGGGACAGTACTGTTCTCTATCTGTGACATGAAAGATTTGCCTGTGTTTTCATTACAAACCCCTCTCCTCATCTGGATTTTTAGAGCCCTTACCATTGACCTATCACACTTTACATGAGTATTCTTTTAAACTGGCAGTTGGAGGTGAGCTTAGATTCTTATTAAGGGTCCCTGTCCACACTTTGCTTGAATGCTCAGCACTAGCTAAGTGCCCAGCATTGTGCCTTGCTTTAGAGGCCAAAACATGTAAAACCATTTTTCTTAAAGTATCAAAGAATATTTTTTTAACTGGAATACATTCTACCAGACTCTATGCAGTCTTTTGACACCAATGATGTATTTTTCCTACAATTCCTATAGTATCTAAGTGTAAACAGGGCTACAGGGCTATGGATAGTAGTGAGGAAACAGAAGACTAGTTAGTCTCTGAAATATCTACACCCAGTTGGTGTATATAAAATCTTAGCAGGCATTTAATCCTTCTCTCCTGGTATTTTTTAAATTTTTAAAATTTATTATTTTTTTAACAATTACAAAAATGTTAATGTTTGGGTTTCAGCCATACAGTGTTCCAGCACCCATCCCTCCACCAGTGCCCATTTCCCACCACCAATGTCCCCATCCCTCCCCGTCCCCTAGCCTGTCTCCATGGCAGGTTCTCCATCTCTTCTCTCTCTCTCTCTCTCTCTCTCTCTCTTCCCTCTCTTACATGTTGTGAACTGTAATAGACTTTCGACAATTATTGGCACACTGTTCCCTTCTCTGTCTTACCTAACCCCTCTGCTCCCACACGTTTGTGGTAGTTTCCAACTTTGGCAAGACCTCCTGATACACATTGCACTGAACCTTGGATATTGGTATCATAATAAGCATATACATGTATATATATTTGTGTCATGCAAATAAATGCAGTCATTCTATATCTGTCTTTCTCCTTCTGGCTAATTTCACTCAACATGATCCTCTCCATGTCCATCCATTTACAGGAAAATTTCATAACTTCATTTTTTCCTAACAGCTGCATAGTATTCCATTGTGTAGATGTACATAGAAGAAAATATAGGAAAAACCCTCCACGACATCGAAGCTAAGGACATCTTCAAAGAAGAAACACCACTAACAAAACAACTAGAAGAAAAGATAAACATATGGGACTACATGAAGCTAAAAGCTTCTGCACCTCAAAAGAAACAGTGAACAAGATACAAAGACTCTCCTGATATCTTAAAGATATGGGAAGCAGATGTGAGCAACAGCCTACATTCCTACTAATAATAGGTTTGAGGATATCATACACACCTGACTGATGGCCCTAAAAGGGCAAGATTTAAGAACTGAAGGGGAAAGAAGGCCGCCTCTGAAAGAAGGCAGCAAACAGGGCAGGCCTACTCATGGAAAATTACCAATTTAGGGCCTGAGTGACCTTTTTCTTCTTGAAGTAACCTTTTCATCCTGTTATCTACAAAAGGCCCAGAACAAATTCCTGTTAGAGGTTGGGAGACCACCACCCAGAACCTGCTATCTGGCTTGAATTGCCTGAATTGCATTCCTGTACGTATGCAGCATAGACGTTGCTGACCTATAATCCAACATGTTATCTAGCCGCACCAAATATAGAAAGAAGTATTGAGTGTGACCTGATTGGTAGGTGATAGTTAACTTGTTACAAAGTGATTGGCTGCCTGTGCGCAGACCTTGATGTAATATTTTAAATCTATTGGATGGTTATATGCGGACTTTTCTCTAATGGTGGGCATTATCTTTTAAAAGATCCTCCCTGGAAGGGCTCAGGGCTCTTAGCCATTGACTGTGGTCATGCTATGAGTCGGGTATACTCAAATATTAATAAAAACCCTTGCTTTTGCATAGGAACTGGTCTCTCAAGAGTTTTCCTTGATAGGTGCGGCATTCCGAGGCTCCCAGTCAGTCACCCCATCGGGTGGCCAACTCTTTCACCTCTATGTGGCTCAAATACACAAGGTCCATCTCTTGTGAAGACCAGACCAAAATTCAGTAAGTGTTGGTTCTCATCTTAGAAGCATTCTCCAAAAACTGGCTAGCCACTTTTTAAATCCTAGCCATTCTAAAAATATTATTTGGATGATTATAGGAAAATGACAGCTATCAACCTCATGAGCTGTTGGGAATAAAAAAGCATAAAATGCTGACATAAGATCTAGAAAACTCTATCAGATTTGGGATGCAATTGGATATTATGTCTCAAAGACGTTTATGATGGTTGCAGCTAGTGTTCTGGCTTAACAATCCAGGAGCTCATGCTTATCAAGGAGGGATAGGACCAGTATATTTTAGGAAGGTGTTTATCATGCATGATTAGGACTGAATGAATGCTTAATGCTGTGATTGCCATACATCGGGTAATTGTGCCTTCTCTGGGCTCCAGCGAAGTCTGGAGACATTTTCTGTTGACTCAAAAAGTTGTGTGTGGGGCTTGCCAGTGTATACACGTGAAACATCCACCCACACATAGGAGTCTAACTCCAATCTCACATATTCCTGAAACTTAGAATCCCGCTTAAAGAACTCAACTTAATGAATTTATTTGGAAAAATTCATTTATGTGGCTCATTTCCGTTGTTAAATTTGGTCATGAAGGACACCAGTCTTTCATAAATATCAGTATAATGCTAATGAGTGTAACAACAGGCTTGAGAGTCAGTCTAAGATCTGAGGAAAGTCCTAATCAAGGTGAAGTCTTCCGTTGACTTTCCTAGCTTCTTTTCCCACTCTGCTTCTGGATACTAAGACATCACAGCATTTGATCTATCGAGATTTTTATCTGTCTGTGATTTATTTGATCTCCACAATAATTTCGGCAGAGGGTGGAGGCAGCAAGCACAATTTCTACTTTACAGAGAGGTGGCCTGAGTGCAGAGGGCTCTGCCTGTCCTTCAGAGATGGTGTCGCATCTTCACTCGCCCTCCTGTCCTGGCACTGTGGAACCACTGCTCCAGGGGACTGTTCACTTCTACCCCGTGAAGGAAGACTCAAGAGTACAGATACTTCCATCTCACTATCACATATAGTTTTAATAAACAGCCACGTGACTTGGGTTCACAAATAATAGTTCTCATGTTTACTCCTTCTCCAAAGAAACAGAATCCCAGTTAAGGGTAGACAGTAGAGATATTTTTCATGAAGCTCTCAGGTCAGAGTATCTTACACTCACTTGTTAAGTCTGTTGTGGTGACTATGGATAATAGCTTCCAAGAATCCAAACAAAGTCCCACAAAGCCCCAAACCCAAACCCATACCCTTGTGTACCTTCCACTGGATGATTTCTAACCAAGTTTGGTCTATGTGACTTGCACAGTTAGTTGCTTTTCCTCTCTCCCTTACAGTGTCCTTTTTTCCCTTATCACCTAGTAAACTTGTAATCATTCTTTAAGATTGGGATAAACGTTCCTGATACCAGAGCTGGAAATTTGGTCATGGGAACACCAAATTCTTTCATAAATATCAGTATAATGCTAATTAATGTAATGACTGGCTGTGATGTCAGTGCCTTTTAAGAAGTCTTAAGAGTCAGTCTTCGGGGCGGAGAGATAGCCCAGTGGGTAGGGTGTTTTCCTTGCAAGTGGCCGGCCCATGCCGACCGGGTTTGATCCCGGCATCCCATATGGTCCCCGAGCACTGCCAGAAGTAATTCCTGAATGCAGAGCCAGGAGTAACCCCTGAGCATTGCAGGGTGTGACCCAAAAAGCAAAAAAAAAAGAGTCTTCTTCTTCAAGAATCTTGAGGAAAGTCCTAGTCAAGGTGAAGTCTTTCCTTGGCTTTCCCAGCTTCTTTTCCACTCTACTTAATGCCTTTGGAGGCTCACCTCTGTGAATTGATTCCCAGAGTTCCTTGGGCTTCCAGCATAGACTAAGTCCTAGTAGGAGTTACAGAAGGCAAGAGAGCAGTGATTTTGGAGTTACAGAGGCAGGAGAGCAGTGATTTTGCAGTACATTCTCTTCCATGAGCTCCCCAGTCAGCCATCCCAATTTGGTTGCAGCTCACTGCAAGAAGCCAATGGCTGCATTTCCCCACAGTGAGAAGGCCTATTGGTCATACTGACCAGTATAGGTCTATTGAACCCAGTCCAGAACACACTCCTTCTCTTATTCATTTAGGTCTCCAGTTAACCATGGCTCTTACTGTCACAATACCTGGTTTCTGCACTTTTGTGACTTTACCCTGCCCTTCCATTTGCAATTAGTTCTAGCTACAAAACATGGAATTTAAAGGAGCTATTTCCACGTGTGATAGTTTTACTTATTTTAGTAACCTGGTAATTCATCCCAGAAAAGTCCTATAAATATTTGTTAAAAATATAAAATGAGTATATTTATCTTTAAAATAAAATTAAAATCAGTCTCAGATTTTTTCATTTGTCCACAAAGCTGTTCTCATCAAAGTGCTCATATGCCTCAGAAGTGAATTGTTTTTGTCAAAACAACTAGTACTACCACTTATTAGCACTGCTGTTCTTTGTCATTTTCAACTTTACAGACAACAGATACAAGGTGACATGTGTATTTTCCCTAGAGCATCTAACCATTTTTCTCCTGCATTCTTCATCACTACCCTCAAACACAAAACAGAATCAAAGCATGGAAACTTCTGTTCTAACCGAGCCCAGGTCAGCATACCTCTACCTCTGAGCATACACAAAATGACAGCTGGGTACAGAAGAAAGAGACAAAAAATTCAACGAACCTCTCACATTTCAGCTTTCACCCAAGGCGAATATGACACATTAAATGAGCATCAGTCTCAAACACCTTTTTGGTATCTTGTTGGTAGCTGTGTTTTTTTAAGTTAGTAAATGCCTGTTGCTAATGTGAAAACTGGTTTTAACTTTATTTGGCAAGTAAGAAAACACATTATATTTTTAAAGTAATTCTTACCGTCTGTGCTTGGCACTTTTCTACCTGCTATCAGTGACTTGTACACTTAATAGTAATTATAGTTATTGACCTTTCACAAAGTTTTTTGCAACGAGTAGCAGGGCCTATATTGAAAAATTTTCTAACCTTACCTTCATGACAATGTTACAAGGTAAGTATTAGTAGTGCATTCTAAAGGGGTAAAATCTCAATTAGGGAAGGCTACTCGCAGAGGTCAGATTTTAATCCTATTCCTCAATTCGAAAGTCACCTATGGGAAATCTTCCTTCCGGAGCTAGGTGAGCACTTAGCTCACCCTAGTATCAGCCAGTTTTATAGCTACTCAGGGCATTTACAATTCTCAAACCAATGCACACCAGTTCCTTGTGGGTAGAAATGACCAACTTTCAGACTACTTCTAGGAGATCCAGTGTCTTAGTTATGAGTTGTGCATTTGGAATGATGCCAAGGAAGACCAAAAGGAAGTTATTAATGTTTGCAATTTTCAAGGACAAAATGACTTCTACATGGTAGTAAAACTCCACTTATATTTCCTTTAAGAGTTTAAGACATTGCCCACTAAGAAATGGGAAGCTCAAGGCCCACATCGAACTGTCTCTATAAACGTTACCCCGCACCTAATATATTGCGAAAGAGACTACAATGCAGAGCAGATGGAACAGCAGCAAGCAGATGCAGGTCTGAAGTCTAAACAGAAATGAACAGTTTTTCAGTTAACAACAGAAAATGAAGCCGTGGCACAGACAACAAGAAGCAGTTTACCCCAGAGACAAGTTCCTTGGGAAAGCAACGTTATTACAATTGAACAGTGCAAAGTGATTATTCTGTGACATTTGAAATGACATCTTCTTGTGTCCTCTTGGGGTATAGATCAGGCTTCTTCTGAATACTCAGGAAAAACACTAAGGGAAATTTAAAGGCCGTATCATCATGGGCAGGTAATGATGGTCAGAAACTATGCAGAAATTCAGTGGACTTTGAAATATCCCAGTGAGTGTCAGTGTTTTCTACATGGGAAGAGACTAAATAATATTAACCAAAAAGAATCTGGAGAAGATATGCCTTAAAGTTTCTTACTGCATTAGTTTTACTTTTATAATGAAAAAAATATGACTTTATGGATATTTCTAAGCAGAAGCAGAAAAGAGCAAAAAACAGTGCTATGAATCCCAAACCATCAGCATCCACTTCCAACGATAACAAATGAAAGTCAGCAACTTGCTTTATCTCACACTCCCCTTTGCACTTGAGATTCTTGATATTGTAAAGCAGTTCTTCTCAAAGTGGTTTTAGGTTTTGTCTTGTATTTTCCCTGTTTAGTAAAACAGAGCCATGTTAGGGACGACAGGTTGTAAAAGTTAAGCACAGAATCTGCAAAAGGTTAAACATTTAATAAACATTCATTCTATTTTCATGTGTGCAGAGTTTAAACAGTGGCACTGGGCATGAAGCAATGAGACCTGGATTGTCAGATGTGGAGCAGGAACAAAGCAGGACAGAAAACCAGGTGTTCTTCAGGACGGAGCTTTAAAAAGAAAGTATAGATTATTGGTGAATGACAAGCATTTCAGATGCACATGGGACCTTCGTTAAATAACACAAGTCTATTCCCAAGATCCAAAATATGTATCATAGAAAAAAGTACATCAGTGTGTGAGTCATTCCACATGTTCCAGGACTGGATTTTCATTTGTAATATTGTCTGAGATGTCACCAAAAGAGTTTTTGAAAGAAGACATGAATGACAACGTCTAGGTTTCAGGCTTTCATGATACAGAGCAAACAGAAGACAGACTCCAGTTAAGATAAAGAGGAGCAGATGTGCGAGCACCAGTAAAATATTTGGATGGAAGTGCTGAGGAGATGCTCAGAGGCAGGACTAGCTAAGTGAAGAACCAAGACCAGTTGGCCCTGCCTGGGAGGCAGTGCAGATGGAAGTGAAGAGGATTCTCTTTGCAAGGCGCTGACAGTAAACACACAGTCCTTAAAATGCTTGAAAAAGTGCAAATGCACTGACCTCCCACAAGAAGATGGGTTTAATCATGGTAATTTGAGACTTCCTTTGCTTTTGGAAAAGCTAAGCCTTACTTTGGAAAAGCCAAGCCTTACATTATTGCAATGGAAATAATGCTGTGTTCTGTTGTTTCTCAAGTAAGTTTCATTTTTGTTTTCAGTCTTAAATCTAACTACCTTAAAGTGTGTCTTAAGAAAGTCCTTGTCATTAATATGATATTTCAGTTAACTCAATCCACAAGACAAATGCAACCACCCCAGGAGCTCTTACTTAATAGAACTAACAACCCTCAAAGGGAAACACACTCTTCCTCTGCCTGCTGATGGTTCTTCCCAAATTCTGGGATGAGCTCAAAGTCTGCACTTCTGGATTTTTTTTTCAGTTGTTGTATTGTAAAATGTGTGCCTGTGTTTTATTTTAGTGACATGAATAATTAACATTAGAGAAGTATTTAGGTTTCAGGGTAGCATTTTGCAAACCCTGGTGACATTCACAAAGGTATTTGGATACTTATAGCTTGTTTTCAAAAGCCTGTAGGGATAACCCAAAGTGAAACGAATGCTGCCATACACACTCAGGGAAATGGGGGAATGGTGGACGGCCTGGGGAGACAGAAAAATGAACCAAATGCATGAGAGAGCATCTGCTTCACCTACACAGGCTCTCGGAACCATGGTGTGGCGCACCTATGCCGACATTCCCACAACTTTTCTCTCCTGGCTGGAGAGTTGACAGCAAAGTGAAATAGGATGAAATCCTTGCCGGCAGTATGGCAAGGTGAGGACTTATCCTGAGATCCGACTGTCCTTACTAGGAAGGAACAGATCCCCAACCAAGAAAGGGTAATTCCTCGACTACCTTGCAATGACCTCTACTCTGTTGCTATTGACAAAGCCACTGAAAATTCCATCATTCTGCCAAAGGCACAGTTCCTTATTGTTAGTTACTTCCAATGGTGATGTGATTACCTGAGGGAGTGGAAATGGACCACAATGAGGCACTTTCCTAATGAGAACATCCTGAACTCAGTTATCCTGGCACTAGCATCACCACTAAACTTGCTAAGTATTCTCTGCTCTCCTCAGGACTTGCATATCTTTCAAACGCCCACAACTGGCTAATTGATTAGGACTTGGCCAGACAGCTCCAGGTGGCTAATTGGTAAAGCAATATTTCAAAGAGTTTTCATCTTTCATTATGGGCATTTGACATCTTTATGTAGGTTTTTATGTTATATTAAATATATTTTCACTAGGCATCCATTGAAGCCATATGGCAGCCTTGACGATGTAGGACAAATTGGGCATAATGAAGCATTTTATTTATTTATTTTGGAAAGGCAAAAACAACCCGTTGAGGGTAATTTTCTAAGTGGAGGCCAGAAATTCAGGAATCTGGGTTTAGACAAGGCATTCTTTAGGTACTGTTTCAGAAGGAGTGGAAGAAAGTACAAGGGCAGATGCGATCGAAAGACAAAAAGACCCAGAACCAGTTCCTCCACACTTGAGAAAGGAAGTCATAACACAATGCATAAATTATGTTTGCTTTAAAGCTACATATCCGACTGAACCAGAGTTCCTCCCCTCAGGTCCCTCTAGACATTTTACCCACTGCTTACTGAGGATAGCAAGGGATGTGGATCAGACTAAACAGATTCACAGATATTTCAGTCGTGATTAGGTATTTTAAAAGAAAATCTACATATGGTTTTTTTTCTGAAAAGCAGGCCATAGATTTGTTATTATAAACCCATAACTGGAAAAAAAAGTTTAAGTGCCACAAAGATACATATCTCATGGTATAAAACATACAAGGTAAGATATGAAGTAAAGGAAATGTGACACCTCTTCCAATCTAGATTTTAAAGCTTATTTATTCTAAGAGCAATAACTATATGTACACGTCTCAAAAATCTAAGAACTGGCCTTCCAGATGACCCGGCAACTTCACTTCCTGGCATGTACCCCAAAGGCCCCAAATCCTATTCAGAAGAGACATTTGCATGTCTATGTTTATTGCAGCACTCTTCACAATAACCAAGATCAAGAAACAACTCAAGTGTCCAAGAACAGGTCCCTAGACAAAGAAATGGTTGCATATATACACAATGGAATACTACTCATCTTGAAGAAAAAGTGGAAGAGAATTTGCCAGTACATGGATAAAACAAGGGTATCATGCCAAATGAAGTCAGATTGGAGAGGAAAAGGTGCAGAATAATCTCTCATAAATGCAATATGAGAGATTCATCAGTAAATGCATAAACTGAGAGCCTACTTACTACTGAGAGCATTCCCACCCCCACAGCAGAGCCTGGCAAGTTACCCATCTCGTATCTGATATGCCAAAACAGTAACAATTATAGACCTCATTCCCAAACCTGAACGAATGGTTTGAGGCTCTTCATGTTTCTGGAGCAAGCAGATGCCCTTGGGATACACTAGCACATGACAGGGAGGTATGGAGATATTACTGGTGCCCGATGAACAACGGGAAGACAAGTGATACAAGTGATACACGCAATATAAAGAAAGAAAATACAAATGGCCCAAAGCAAGAGACTGTAAACTCATCTACAGAGCTGAGTTTGCCATGGTGTGGAGTTGGGCGTGGGAGAAAGGAGTGTGGGCAGGAAGGAAATAGGCATTCTGGTGGGAGCTCTGTAGTATTGGAACCCTGTATGCATGAAACTATCATTAACAATATTGCAGTTCATGGGGTTTAAAATATTTAAAAAGATGGTAAGTAGATTTGATAAACTCCAAGAGAAATTTTCAAGTATCTTAATGTCAGAATTCTCAGAAAATAATTTTGCTATCTGTAATATTAAACAAAGTCCTCAGAAAACTTTTTAATTTGATGTGTTCCATTTGTTTATTTTATTTCTGCTTTTGTTTTTCTTGCTGTTGGAGTCAAATCCTAAAGACATCTCCAGAGCCATTGTCAAGGAGTTTGTTACCTTCAGTTTTTCCTATATATTTTATGGTTTCTGGTATCCCATTCAAATCTTTAATCCTTTCAGAGTTATTTTTAGGTGTGGTTATACATCAAACTGAAAAGTTTCACCAGAGGTAAAGAAGACTTCATCATAATGAAGAGATATGAAAATTCTATATCCAATAAAGGGGTTAATATCACAAATACATAAAGAACTTACACAAATTAACAACAACAAAAGCTAGCATCCTGGTTCAAAAATCCTAGGAATATCTAGCCATTTCAGTAAAAATGGGAAACGCACTCATCATAACTTATTAGAGAAACATAAATCAAAACCACAGAAAGATTTACCTTATACCAGTGACAATGACTAGTATCAAAAAGACAAGAAGCAAGTGCTAGCAAGTATGTAGAAGAAAGAAAACCTTTGTGTACTATTACAGAGAGAGTAAATTGGTGCTGAGTATATGGAAAACCAGTCTGAAGAGTTCTAAAATATGAGGACTCAAAATACTTTTTGGCCCAGCTATTTGATTTCTGTGTATTTACCAGAATAATATGAAAACATTTACTTGGAGAAATATTTGTAACCATTTCTTTTTTCACAACCATTCCTTTTCCCCTATTTTCACTGCAGCATTATTCATGATAAATAAGATAGAGAAACAACTTAAATGCTCACCAACAGGTGACTGGCTAAAGAAAATGTACTGTGTACTGCTCAGCTCTAAGAAAGGAGGAAAGCCTGCCATTCAGGACAGCAGGACGGGCCCTAGGGGGCAGCTAAGTGAGGCAAAGTCAGCCAGAGAAGAACAAATATTTTTATTTATATGTGAAAGGTGAAGAAACAAAGCAAAAGAAGAAACAAATTCCAAACAAACTATTTAGATTCTGAGAACAGAATGAATGGTGGTTTCCTGCAGAGAGAGGGTTTATGGGTGGAGATGGAGGTAAAATGGATAAAGGAAATGCATAGTCTAGGATAGCCCATACAGGAAAGCAGAGCATAGGTGAAGACTATACTTTGCAAAATACTTTATGTAGACAGCAATGTATAAAGCTGTATACCTGAAACATAGGCAATGTTATAAACCAATGCTACCTCACTTAAAACCCATGTCTTAAGAAGCACAACAGAAGAGGAGAATAATTAAAGGCAGTTAAATGTGAGATGTTCTGTGGAGGCCGCAGCCATCTGGTTGCTGTTATTCCTGAGGAAGGGAACACCATCTCATCCGCTGGAGAATGGCCGCCACAGCACTCACTGAGTGGGTTTGCTAAGAAGGAGGTTGGGAGAGAACAACACCACCTCCACCATCTTCTGTTTTCTCACCTTGGAGACTGAGCCAACTGCTGGCTAACGTGGCTTTTCTGTGCTTCTTAACACATATATTCTTGTTTTTCTTGAAAAGAAATGTTTTTTTTTTTTTTTTTCCCCTTTTGTTCTTGTTGCAATGACTGGGGGTTGCATGCACTGGTTTGTGGTGCTCAAATACTCAGATTTTTTGAGTTGGGGTACTTTTTTGGGGAGGGCTTGGTGAGTCACACATCTGGTTATTGTGCTGTTGGGGTTGCGCTTGGCATGTTGGCAGAGCCAGGAACGCAAGTGAGGGCTGCATCTTTGCTAGACAGGAGCACTACCACTGAGCTTTCTCTGGGCCTCTCTCCATCATATTTCTTTTATTTACCAAGTTACATACATTTATTTTGATTAACTTTTTAAAATGTATACCCAGATATGTGCATATATATGCTTAAGTGCAAGCTAGCTGTACCTAATTTTAAGACTCAAAAGTGTTTTGCAAGTTTGCTATAAAGAAGACAATATTCTATATTCCTCTTGCTAACTCCTCCTTCAACCAATTATTTTAGCATTTCCCAGCATATTTCTACATAATATATTTGTATTGCCTTTCTTAAAAATTCAAATCTTAAAATAATTATTCCTCACTAAGAACCAAGAGGACTTAATTCTCCTTCCACTTTCTCCAACTATGGTCCCCTTTCCATGTCCCTTTCAGCCCATTACAGTAATTTTCATGAACTCAATAGTCAGTGCACATTATTATACCATTCAAATGTTAGCTAAAACTATACAGAGCCGAATACAGACATAATATTCCCTCTGCACTCTTGTTTTTCTGGAAGTTAGGACGATCTTGCTTTTAAATTTGCTTGGGTTCCAACGTCCTTCTCACTAATCGGCCTCTGACTCTTTCCCCAGTTGTCTACCTCTTAAGATGGCTACATTTCAGAAGTCTGTTTGTTTCACTGTCCTGAAGAAGTTTCTCCTGAAGCCTTGTTTTCATAGTTGCCTGGTGCCACCCCACTCTAAGAGACTGCTTAAGCCTCTTTAGGAACAAACTTCCTTCATTAGGCGGGAGGCAGAGGTGACATACACCAGAAGGAGCGGTCCCCAGGTAGCTTGTAAATTTGCTGTGACTCATCTGCCTTTCTCCTCAACAAGAGTTGCAGGTGACAGGTGAAGTGGGAAGCGAGGAAGGCATCACTGTGAGAAAAGAGTGCCTCCACCTTCCGGGGCAACCAACCTCAGCCACCCTGGAAATGCCTGGCATGGGTAAAGTCCACTAAGAAGCTGTGGCTGGAGTCCACGTCTTTGTTTTTAGCTTTTGGGGTCACATCTGGCAATGCTCAGGGGTTACTCCTGCCGTCTGCACTCAGGAATTACTCCTGGTGGCACTCAGAGGACCATCTGGGATGCTGGGTTGAGCCCAGGTTGGCCGCATGCAAAAGCAAATGCCCTACCTGCTGGACTACAGCTCCGGCCTGGAGGCTACTTGTGCTCCAGGTTTGGTTTGGGAGATGCCTGCTGCCATCTGATTGCTTGTGGGGGGGGGGGGAGCAGTGAACTCAGGCTGGAGTGAGGAGCTGCTCTTTGCAGGAAAAAAGAAAGTCAGTTCTGACTTGAGCACAGGTATTCCAGGATCACCATCACCTTCCCTTCAGAAAAGAATTTCAGGAGAATGCAAAATAAATTTTTTCTTTGTTTGGTTTCAGTTTGGGGGCCCAAACTAGTTGTGCTTAGGGTATACCCTTACTGACTTGCCAGGGATGAAATGCAAGCAAAGAAAGCAACCTGCCTGCTGAGAGAGAGAGAGAGAGAGAGAGAGAGAGAGAGAGAGGAGACAGAGAGACAGAGAGATGGAGAGACAGAGAGACAGAGTCAGAGAGAGAGACAGAGACAGAGAGACAGTCAGAGAGAGGCAGAGAGACAGAGAGACAGAGTCAGAGAGAGACAGAGAGACAGAGACAGAGATAGACAGAGACACAGAGAGAGACCACAGAGAGATACAGAGAGAGAATAATAAGAGGGTTTCTACAGAGACAGGAAGTCTCCAGGGTTCTCTCTTTATGCATTTACAAAGTTGGTTTCATAGTACCACTTCTCCCTAACTGCATTGGCCTGGAGTTCTGAGCATACAGAAAAGTTAATCTGGTTGTTGTAATGGAAAAAAAAAACCTTGGACTCCTTTTTGGAGGGTGGGCGATCATTCCTAGTGATATTCTGGGGACCATATATGGTGACATGATTCAAACCAAGATTCCTGGGGCTATAGTCCCATGTAAGAGAAACACCTGAACCTTTGTTCTTTCTCTGACTCTACATATGTCTCTAACTACATAACTGTTTACCTTTTTTTTATATCATCATAGATACACAATTATGAAGCTGTTCAGGATTGGAATTCAGTCACCGTCTCCACCTCTCCACCAGTGCACATTTTCCAATACCAATGTCCCCAGATTTCCTCCGCCCATCTCACCGTCCCGGGCCTATCTCTATGGCAGGCACTTTTCTTTCTTTCTCTTTCTCCCTTCTTTGGCACATTCTGGCTGCTAATGCATACATTTAGGTGTTATCATATATATCATATCCCTTTACCTACATTCAATGCTCAGTTTTACTCTGGCGTTACCATTTCCAACATTTATTGCTTCCTTCTCTATCATACCATTTCATATACTTATCATGGCCATTACAGTCTCCTTTTCTGAGGGGAACCACCCTTTCTCTGGGTGGTGCCTCAGTTTCTGCATCTGAGAGGTGGCTCACTTTTTCCATCTCCAAAGTGCTTCTTACATGTATCTCTAAAGGATGTGGTCTCCAAGACTTTGAGCTCTGTCATAGGTCAGGCGTTTCTTTTTCTTCTATTTTTTTTCACAAAAACTCGAATTTCAAGAGTCCCCCTACCTATCTACAACAGCAGTTTCCAGAATATGAGTGGGGGATGGGGTTAGGGATTTGATTGCGCCTCCAAGTTGGAAGTGATCTTTATCCAAGGTCAGATCGTAGCATTATTTTGGGCGTGCTAATGCATTTACTATGCATTCATCTGCTTCCCATTTTTTTGAAATGTGTTGTTGTCTTCCTTTCTATTTTCCATGTATTAATGCACTTAAGTCATTACATTCTTTTTGCTGTTGTTTTTCTAGTTTTCTGTTTTTGCTCTTGAAAGCAGGAAATAAACAGAAAAGAGTGCATCCAGTCTGCTTTTTACCATTGGAGGGGTGGCGGAATGTTTTAGACATAAATATTATAGAAAACCCAGGCATAAATTTGAAGTAGCATTTTATCAGCGGCTGTTTAGAAGATACCACCAATATATGCTTATGTGTAATTTGGAAGGGAGGCCCATTCTGCACCCAGTAAGTAATTTGCCAGATTAATACAAACACTAGAACACCTTAAACTCCAGTCCCCCTTTCAGTTAACCTTCCTAATTTCAGGCTTGTGTAGAGCACTGCCTTCTTGATAGTCTATGACTGCTTTCAGGACCCAAATATCTGAAAATTGCTTCAGCCAATCAATACCTCTATCATGCTCTATTACAGCTGATCAATATGGACACGGATGCAATGAGGTGGAAGCAAGATGTTTTATTCAATCAAGTTTTTGGCCCCTTTATTGACCTCATTGCTCTGAGGGTGTTTACCAAACTTTTACTCTCCTTTCAACTAGTTGTTTTAGTCCAACTAAGAAAAAAAAATCCCACAAAAATTGCAGAACACATGTGCATCTCCTTTCCCCCATAATTTCTCATCAAATCTACCTGCAGAAACAGCTATGGGTCCAACACTCACCTCTGCCTCTGTGTGATTTGAGATAAATCCTTATCACTGTGCACATCACAAGTTTGTGCAGTGGGAGTCTGTCTGGCTCCCAAACAGGTCACAGGTAAGCAGACACCAAGAGTGGCACCAGAAAGGTTCTGGCACTATTTTTGTGAACATGATTGTGGTGGGGAGGAGAAAGTACAGCAGTTTCCTGTAGGCCTCACCCCAATGGATTCACTGTCCAGCAACTCCATGGATTTCTATGAATCTTCTGCTCCCCAGCTTTGAGTTTTTTGCACAGTGACTTTTCTCATGTCCTTTTCAGATATTCTCCTTTGAGCATATGGGTACTGCAAATAGCGTTAGCCAAAATACCCATGAATGCTGGGTGGCGGGTTCTGTAACCACTGAAACTGAGAAAACTGTGATCAATCAAGTGGCCTCTTCTCCACGGGTTTGTGTGCTTTTCCTTCCTTAGTGCTGGAGAAGTAGCGGACTCTTTCCACAGACTCCTATTTCCTGAGAGGACATGACTGTCAGTAACATCGGTAGCTCTTTTCTCCCATCTCTATACATTTCTTCTCACTTCTATGGTCAGTTCCTGGAAAGGGGGATGGGTGTATTTGCAATTTTCTTTTATGTGCTATGCAATATCCTACAACCATTATGAGATGTGGATCTAAATAATGTAATAAAAATAGGGGACCCAGAATAGTACAGGGGTGTAGAATGGCTGTTTTGCGAACATATGGTCATGAGTTCAAATCCCTGGTATCCCATCTGTGCCAAGAATAGTCCTGGCAGTTCTTCTGTTTGAGTCTGGCAGAAGCCCTTCTGTTTGTGGCAATATCTGCCTGCAACACAGTCAGGGGTATATGAGCATCACAAAGGGGTGGGACTCTAGGTGAGTGGCATGCTTTATTCAAGACTTAGATCAAACACTACTAAAATTTCTATGAAACCGTGAAACCCACTGATTAGCCCAAATTATTCTGGGAATAAACAAAAGTGGGAGGCATTGCATGTCCTGACTTTATACAAAAGGTTATAGTAATAAGAAAAATGTGTGGTATTAGAATAAAAGCAGACTCTCAGAGAACTAGAATTGAACTGAGAACCCAGAGATAAATCCCCAACTTATGGATGATTAATCTGTGACAAAGGATCTGGGTGCATGAAACTGAGCAAGCAGAGCTTCTTAAACAAGTGGTGCTTAGAAACCTGGATATGTACATTTGAAAAAATGTACTGGATTCATAACTCACACCATATTAAAAGTTAACTCAACATATATTAAAGACCTTGAGATTAAGCCAGATTTAACAAAATACACAGAATAAACAACATTCTCAATGATACTGACATCAAAGGTGTCATCATGATTTGACTCCACTGGTAAAGATAACCAAGAAAATAAGGTTATATTAAACGAAAAAGTTTCTCAGTGACAAAAGGAACTCAGTCTAGCATAAACATAAATATTTGAACACCATACATCAGACATAGCGCTAATATCCAATAATACTCAAGATACATAAACCATTCTCAAAGCTCAACAGCAGAAAAACCAATATTGGCTACACCGCATACATAGGCTCTTCGTGTATGTATGAATACATACATCTTCGTGTATGTATGAATACATACATAAAGAGCCTGTGTATTCGTAGCCAATATTACACGAAGAGCCTATGTATGTACAAATATACATAGGTTCTTCATGTCCCTGGAGTGAGCAGATGCCCTTGGGGTATGCTAGCACATGACAGGACATATGAAGATGTTACTGGTGCCCACTCAAGCAAATTGATGAACAACGGGAAGACAAGTGATACAAGTGAAGTGATACATAGGCCCACATACTTATATGAATATCTATATCTACCATAATGGATCGGGAACCATATGGGATGACAAGGGTCAAACCCAGATCAAACGCCCTGTCCACTGTACTATCGCCGGCCCCTAAAGGAAGACATTCTTGGGACATGGGGCTCGCCATATAGATGGGTGATCACTTGTGTTATGGGGTCAGGAATTGTTAGACCTGGGACCCTATTATAGTCATTCCCTAATAGAAGCAGTATCTCCCGGTGCCCAGCCTCAGGGCTCCTAGGAAGTGAGCATATTAATTGCTCTTTGGTTTGTTGGTGGGTACGTGCACATAGTGCCAGGTAGCAAGTTATCTTTAGATCTTTGCCAGAAGCTGGAGCAATAGTACAGCTGGGAGGGCATTTGCTTGTTATGCGGCCAACCCAGGTTCAATCCCTGGCATCCCATATGGTCTCCCAGTACAGCCAGGATTAATTCCTGAGTGCAGAGCCAGAAGTAACCCCTGAGCATTGCTGGGTATGACCCAAAAAAACAAAACAAAACAAAAAAAAAACTCTGCCAAATGTTAGTCCATCAGGCCACCTATCTAAAGCCATTTCATTTAAAATTAAACTTCCATTTCTTCCATTACTCCCACTCTACAGAATTTCATTTTTATTAACAGTACTTGCTACTAACTGCAGAATGATTGTATTTGTCTGTTCTTAAGCACACAGATCAACACAGAAGGTCAGGGACATATATATCCTTGTAAACTACTCCCACAGCATAACAAAGTAAAAGCAGTATGGCTTCATTTTCATTTTTTATTTCCCCTGCTGAGAGACTCACAGACATGGGGCAGAGCTGCTACCGGCTCACCCTGTGCCCAGCAGCTCCCGAGGCACCCAGGAGGGATGGCGGGTTCTAGCCCTGGCCCGCCACCCCAGCAGAGCCTTGCAACAAGCCAGACGACCCCCCCTCCATGAGAGCCTCCATTTTCCACATCCCCACTTCCCCCTCATCAGAACTTCACCCAGTAGACCAGCCTATCACATCCCAGTTCATCAATAAATGCTGGATTTAGAGGTGACTACAAGAGTATGCTACCCACAAGGCAGAGCCTGGCAAGCTACCGTGTCGTATTTGATATGCCAAATACGAGTAACAATTATAGACCTCATTCCCATGACCTGATGGAATGGTTTGAGCCTCTTTATGTTCCTGGAGCAAGCAGGTGCCCTTGGGCTCTACTTGCATGAGAGAGGACATATGGAGATGTTACTGGTGCCCGCTCGAGCAATTCGATGATGAGCGGGAAGACAGTGACAGTGACAGTGACCATAATTGAATATTATGCTGCTATAAGAAAAGGTAAAATTTTGTATTTCAAATGGGATTGGAAGGTATCTATGTTAAATGAAATAAGTCAGAGGGAGAAGGACAAATGAAATGCTATATGATTAATAGTATACAAATCATATATTGTATATAGAGAAATAAACAAGGGGCTAGACAGTATCAAATGTTGACAACCAGGGCTGGACTGATAAAACAGTGGGTAGGGCCTTGCACATAGCCTACCCAGGTTCAACCTACTTCCCATATGGTCCCCGGAGCACCACTAAGAGTAATTCCTAACTGAAGAGCCAGGAGCAACACCTGAGCAATGCTAGGTATACCCCATCCCCATAACAAAAACCAACAGTAAAAATTTTGACAATGTGGACCTTAGATTACCACACTGAGATTTCTAAGTTGAATGGGAGTGAGTGGGGAAGGAAGAGGCATACTGTGAAGGAATGAAAGGACAGTGGTGGAAGGTCCTGAGCATGTTGGTGGTAGTGAGGCACATTCAATTTGTACTTCAGAATGATAACTATGCACAGGATTGAAACTTACACTATAATAATTTTTTTTTTAAGGAACGCATAAGTTCCATAGCCAGGCATATGTGTAACCCAAGTCACTGCAGCATCAGCAATGCAGGGGGAAAGGGCAGGAATAAATTTTACATGAAAAAAAGCCATAAACTCCTGTGTGTCTATGATCAGCATAAAACAAAATTATACACCCGCCCTTTCCTGTGGGGAAGCACATCCTTTGTGCTTTTCTAGGATCTATCCCAAGATTCTGATTTTTGTGCTAACAATTTTCTTATTAATCTTTAAAGCTCAAATAGGTGCCTATACTGAAATAGACATTACATTTTGCTTATTTATAAACTTGATGCAAACTTCATATAAATGGACTGACACTCTGTAATCTTTCGTGATTAGCTTTTTTGTTCAGCACTATTCACCCAGGACACATATAGATAAGGTCCATTTATTTTCCTGCTCCATAGAATGCCCTTATATGATGATGCCACAATTGATTTATCCTTTCCAAGTCAAAGGATAATTGGGTAATTTCCAGTTTTCTACTATTAAAATCAAAGCTGCTCTGAGTATCCTGGAGCACACTCTAAGGCCACATTTCTGTATACTGGGATCGCCTCAAATTATGCTACATAGAAGTGGTGGTACCTTAGCATCTTCATTTTGTTCTTGTTTTTAAAGAGGTTTTTAAAAAATTGTTTACCAATGAATATGATGTTTGAGTTAAGGTTTATTGGATCAACTTTATCAGGAAGGAAGTTCTGATCTATTTCTAGTTTGTTATGAATTTTATTAGGGGCTGGAGCAGGTAGGGCGTTTGCTTTGCATGCTGTGACCTGGGTTTGATCCCAGGTATCCCATATGGTCCCCCTGAACACGACCAAGAGTAATTCCTGAGTGCAGAGCCAGGAGTAACCCCTGAGCATTGAGGGGTGTGACCCATAAAGCAAAAACAAAAAAACAAGAATTTTATTAAAAGATTTTTGGGGTATGTACTGAGATGGCAAATGGCTTCTCCCTCTAATTAGCTGATTTGATGAACTTCATTTACAAATTTCTGATACATCATTTTGGAACTATTGTTGTTTTAACTTGGATTTCTAATGTTTTTCACTTGTTAATGCTCTTTCTGCTTGGTGAACACTTCTTAAAATTTATTTTTTAGTTTTTATTTGGTGAATAATTTTAAGTTTCTTAAACTGTGTTCAGTTTTGGATCCAAGGTTAACATTGACCTTACAGAATATGTTTGGAAATATTCCCCTTCTATTGTTTAAGAGAATTTATGTGTCTTGGAATATTTGCTATACTACCTACATAATATGTTCTGTGTAGCTTTTTCAGTAAAATAAAATCTCATTACTGATTTTTATTTCTTTTGAGGTTATATTGAATGGTCAATAGGACCATTTAATTACATACTTTTTCTCAACTTAGTTCTGATAATATATATTTTAAACATTCAAACCTAAATAGTTTATAAAATTGCCATGTTAGCCACTTAAGTCTTTGTACATTTATAATCATCTATTCCTTTCTTGTTTGGTTGAATAATTTAATATTTTTTGGTGATGTATATTGTAAATTTACTATTCTTTCCGAAGATGTTGATGTTGGTGATCCCTTCCCTAATTTTGTTTTGCAGTTCACAGTCTTTGCTTAAATTTCCTTTATCTTTAGGATTACTCTAATATTTTCTAAATGTCTTGGTTGCCAAACATACTTTTTCTAAGCATTCAATGCTATGGATTTATTAAAAAATATATGAGAATTATCCCATACATTTTAAGGGATTAATTTTATTATTTCATTTCATTTCTATAGTTTAAAAATGATTGCCCCCCAGCCCCCGCGCCGAGACCGGCGGCCGACGCCCCCCCCACCCCCCCCCCAAAATTTTGACTCACTTGTTATTTAAAAATGGATTTTCAAATTTCCATATGTATTTATTTATCTTTGCATAATTAATTAATTTGTACTTTTTTATGGTATATATATTTTTTGTTTTATTTTTGGATCATTCCTGTTCAGTGCTCACTCATGGTTCCCAAGGATCACTTGGGGGCTATCTGAGATATTAAAAACTAAAGCAATGACTCTATGCAAGGCAAGTGACTTACCCATTATACTTTCTCTCAATCCAACAAACTGATTTCTTAACATTTGTTTAAATTTGCATTCTGGCCTAGAACATGATTTTTATTAATTCCTATTTCCCTCAATGAAATTTCTCTTCTCCAGCTGTTGTTAAGTGTTCTATCTTTTCAAGGTCAAGTTTATTCTCTGCATTATTCTTGTTGTTCTCTTTATTGTGCTGGCAATTATATGTAAGAATTTCTTAATTTTATGTGTAGTTTCGTGATTCTCTTTGTATTCCTGTTATTGTGTTTAATATATGAAGCTATACCATTCATTACATATCATTCTACATTATTAAAGATTCTTGACAAATGTTAACTTTTTTTTGCTTTTTTTTTTTTTTTTGGGTCACACCCGGTGACACTCAGGGGTTATCCTGGCTCTTCGCTCAGGAATTACTCCTGGCAGTGCTTGGGGGACCATATGGGATGCCGGGAATCGAACCCAGGTCAGCTGTGTGCAAGGCAAACACCCTTCCCACTCCCACTGTGCTTTCACTCTGGCCCCTTAACTTCTAATTTAGTATAAGTCCTTATAGCATATTACTTTTTCCTTTAATTACATATTTTCATTTGAAGTTATTATTTTATTATGAAGGCTTTAGGATAATATGCCTGGATTCAGTTTTTCCTAACTTTCAACCATTCTGTGTGCCAAAAGCAAATAATAGCGGAATTTTATTTTGATTGTGTGTTCTCATTCTAGTTCAACAATCTCTGTATTTTAACAGATAAGGTGCTATAGTTGCACTGGTTTGGCAACTGAAATATTCGAATTATTTCTGCACCTTTATTTTGCGATATCTGTTCCACATGATCTATGCTTTTTTTATTACTGATTTTCTTTCTTTTTTTCTTTCTGGGTCACACCCAGCAATGTTCAGGGATTACTCCTGGCTCTGCACTCAGGAATTACTCCTGGTGGTACTCAGGGGACCATATGGGATGACTGGGATCGAACCCAGGTTGGCTGCATGCAAGGCAAATGCCCAACCCACTGCACTGTTGCTCCAGCCCTACTGATTTTCTTTCTTGATTTGTGGATTTATGAGAATTTTCTCTCCTTTTACAGTATTTCCTCTACAAGGCTAAGAAATTATAGACTGCATGTAGCCTTGTCATCACTAAGTATTATGCATGACTATATTTACAGCATGAGCCGCACATCTATCTGCTGTACCTTCTGAGACTATCACCCTTTGGACTGCTGACATTTTGGATAGTTTGAAGGACATCTAATTTAACCTTCATCCTTCACCGGGTATAACTCCGACTATCTCTCGCCCACAATATTTATAGCTCAAAGACCTAGTCCACAAAATATCATCATCATCATCATCATCATCATCATCAAGCATGTTATAATACAACTGAGAAGATTTTTAAACACATCTTATTCATTGCTAGGAATAAAAGACTGTGTAATTTCCAATGCAATCATTTCTTTATGTAGCTTTGACAGTTCTATGCTGGCTTAAGACAGAGAGAGATAAGAAATACATTTGACTTGCATGTCTTTTGCAAAATTAAAAGAACTGTAATCTCAGGTGATAGTCTGTAGAATTTGAGGGGACAAAAGGATTAACCCTCAGAAAACAGGAGTTTTATTCCTACTATGTATAGTTGTCCCACATTTTGCTTAATGTTGAAAAAGGAAAAAAAATCCTGCCTCATACTGAGTAAATGAAATGCTATTTGAGGATCTACTTTCACATATATTGTTTTTGCTTACAGTTCCCAAAAAATCTATAAAAATTGAAGATTTTACTGTATATTATTTTCATGATACTTTAGTCCTATTTCTACGAGACCACTACTACTATTCCTATTTTATAGATGTACTGCCTGAAATTCCACTGAGGTTTGTAATCACAGAAAGGGGGTCTTAAATTCTTGCTTGACTAATTTCATAGTTCCTACATTTGGAGGGAATCAATCTCCCTTTCACCTCGGGAGAGAACTCTTTGGGATTCTTTTCATATCTGGCAAGAGCATATCTGGTTAGTCTTTATTGGTAATTTTAATGCCAAACAATGCTATTTACCCAGCAGTGGTTAGAACTCTGCTAATTACTATCACTCATTTTGTTAGCAAACATGATATTTATAAGCGCCAGCAAGAGCCCAAATTGTGGAACATAAAGTGATAGCATAAAAAAGTGCTTCCAAACAAACACCTTTGTTAGGGTCTTGGTATCAAACAATTTTAGACTGAATATCTCATATTTAATACTCTTGAAACCTCTGAAAACAATTGTTTTTTAATAAAATATTCAATTATTTGAGAGATGTTAAATTTCACAAAATAGTTATATCTGTTTATGTAAAAGCCCTTTATTTTCCTTCATGTTAAGGAAGATAATTCATTACTAAATTGTAACTGAAAGTTACCTGCCAAGTCTAATTGACAACCCAAATATGTCACATATTCTCATCTCTGTAGTTTATCTCTGGGGCTAGAGGTATGAAGAAAAGGCTCTCTTCATCTTTCCAAATGTTCCCCTTTCCTAGCTAAACTTGACTATGGCCAAAAGATTCAGGAGGAATTTTGAGACACTGGACTATCTCCAGTAGCATTAGGACAGCATAGAGGATAACGATAATGATGGCACACAGGTACGTTTTCACTGACCAATGTCTACATCACCAGGGGGTCCTGACTGGTTATTTTTTTTTTTTTTTTGCTTTTTGGGTCGCTCCCAGCGATGCTCAGGGGTTACTCCTGGCTCTGCACTCAGGAATTACTCCTGGCGTTGCTTGGGGGACCATATGGGATGCTGGGCATCGAACCCGGGCCAGCATGGGCTGGCCGTGTGCAAGGCAAACACCCTACCCGCTGGGCTATCGCTCCGGCCCTGTTTTTGTTAAACTAGTAGTTTGGAAGCAACATACCTTCAGACTGCTCCCTCTAAAGGCATAGAGAAAAGGGATAGAGTCCGTGTCACTATACCTTGGAAGTTAGTGATTATAAATGCAAAACTGGGTTAGGCAAGTTTTCTTTACTGAGGCCTCGTGAAGGACATGAGATCAAGGTGACCACATAAAGTGAAGGTTGTAGACTGTATCCATTCCAAGAAGCTAAATACATTTGTACAGCATCTCTTATGAGGGTATCTCATTTTGGGCTATGAAGGGTTTTCTTTGTGCAAGGTTTACCAATTGGAGTAAATATGTATCTATATATCTATTTACATATAGATACATATATACACCCATATACACACGAATATATATACATATATATAATATTAGCATGTTCTCCCTATGGGTCTCTAGCTCTGTTATTATAATGAAATGGGTGTGTTTACATAATATGGCATTCAGGGAACAAAATTATGCAATTCTGTATAATTCTCCCCAAAGAGTTGAAAATGAACAAAAATCAACTGCACATCTGTGTCTGGATGTGCTTCAGCCTCCAATGCAAAAATGAAGATGAATTCCAAGTGATCAAAAAGCTCAAAAGTGACAGTTTTTTTTCCTCCTTGGAATGGGAAACACAACTATTATTTTTCTTCTGAAATACAAATTACAATCAGCTGGGATTACTTTTATTACTTTTAAGATCTGCTGATCAGACAAAACTTTTTAAATTACTAATTGGACACACATGAGAAGGAAAGCCCTTCCCAGGCTTTTACTAGAAATCTCAATAAAACTGGGTGTATCTTTGTGTATTTTAAAATTAGGCAATATTCATGCAGCACCATTTTCTCACTAATGATTATGATGAACACTAATAAAAAATGTTCAGTATTTACTCTTGTTTCTGTGCTCAGGGATCACTCCTGGTGGTGCTTATTGGCCCAAATGTGCTACCAGGAATTGAACCAGGGTTGGCGGCATGCAAAACAAGTGCCCCCTTCCGTACTATCTCTCCATCCCTCCAGTTGATTTTAATCATTCATTTCTGGTTGACTTTTCAATTGTGCTTTGAACTGTAACCAAGACCAGAACTGTTATAGAAGTGAAATAGTTCATTTTTCATGATTTTTTTTTTTTAACATGGTGGGGTTGTACTATCAGCTCTCCATGAAGTGACAAGAAACAAACAATGGAGCTCAATATTGTAATCTGGACACAGTGCACTTGATGCAATTTCTGATTTTCATGCAGCACAATTCCTTTCCCTATGTGGCTGAGATTTGGATGTTTCCTCTTGGGACAGCTTAAAGGAAAACAGCCTGGTTCCGTGGGATTTACTTTACCTGAGGTCACTGGTTAAGTTGACACTTGGACATTAGAAAATGCATTGAAACAGAGCTTATTTTAGCGAATACCTTGTTGCAAATGATACCCTTATAAAGGACACTACTGAGATTCAGAGCTGACCTTTGTGCTTTCTAATTGCTCAGAGCTGAGGTATTTTCTCATTTTGTGAGAGTTATTGGGGTGGTGGGGGGGGGGGAGAGAGAGAGAGAGAGAGAGAGAGAGAGAGAGAGGAAGGAGAGGGAGGGAGAGAGATTGGGAGGGAGAGAGAGTGGGAAGGAAGGAGAGGGAGGAGCTCAATAAATGCTTGGGGGGCTTGAATCTGTTGCAAATGTTCAGATAAACCACAGAATTAGTAGTCATAACATTTTCTTTCACTGAACAAGGAACTCCCAAAGCAAGCCCGTGTGCAAGTGACAGCACAATGTCCTCATTCTTAGTCATAATATACTTTTCAGTCCAGTTGTTATGGTGTTGCCACAAATGCAAAACATTCCCCTCATGCCATTTCTGCAGCCGGGCAACTGGGAGAGGGATTCCAGGCACTTAAAGTGCATTGAGTTTATCGCTAATCAGCACATTGCCCATTGTCTGCACCAAGGCTGGGCAAACGAAGTTTGAGATAGAATCAAGTTCAAAGTTATCAGGGCTGATACCTCCAAGGTGATACTGTTTTTACAGTTCTCAATAGAACTATATAAAAAAAGAGGATCTGGATGCTGTTGATGATACTGGCTTGAGAGGGCTTATACCTCTTGACATTCAAGCTAGGGAGAAATAAAAAGATTCTAGGTCTGCTTCCCAAGTTGCAGCAAAGGTCTGCTACTCTATGGAGCAGCAAAAAGAAAGAGAAAAGACTCTAGCATTCTTGAGAAAGGAGAAGAATCTGGTTTAAGCTGAGTTTCCAGGAAACACACACCAAATGACATCTTATTTTCTCATTAGGTAATAATCAAGACTTATCTCAACTGCATTACTATATCTGTATCGTGGCCCCGAGTGCTTTGATGGGGAGGTTGTCTAGAAGTAAGAGCTCATAATAATTGCAGGCTGTGTCAGACACCTTCACGGGGGCAGGTATCACCGTACTTTGCTGTGGCATACCTGTGCAGTCTGAGTTCCCAAGCAGAAATGGCAAGAGAGCCCTCGTTGGTCTTATGGTAATGACCACATCAAACAGGGACATGTTTATTGTTAAATCTCATTCATATGTATGCTGAAACCCATTTCACAATAGCTGTTAGAGCTAGAAGGACAAATATTATCATTTTGCTTGGACAAATACAGACACCAACACACAAATTTTCTTACCATCAAGGAATTGTCTCCTTTTTAGAATTCAGTATTTACAGGGAACCCATATAACTCCTCAGGTTAGTAAATACAGGGTGCAACACATCACATGGTAAGTTAGTAAAAGACAAGGAACGGAGATTGCACCACTGCTCAGAATCTGCTACTTTTTCAAATGGTAGCACACACCATTCTAGAAAAGTTTTCTCTCTCTTAACGATTAGGCTGTGTGCTAAAGCCGCAGCTCTAAGAATGCAAATAGTGAGCGAGGGACTCTTTCTACCTTTCTACCACTGTGTTACCATTTCTTAGCACACACCCTTACTGTGATCGAAAGATCCTAAATGTTTGGTGAATGAATAGATATGCTCTATCAGGAACTTTAAAGAATAGACTGTTGACATTTGGCATAGAGTGACAATTACTCCACCAGAGAGAGAAGATAATATGTCATCTAAATGTCCTCTCCGTAAATGACATGCTGTTTGTAAGAGATGATCATTGCTTGGGGTTGGAAAGGTTCCAAATCAAGCCCCGGGACAAGCTGAGTAGTCCCCCTCAGTCATGGTACCCTTAAATACAGACCCCTAGTGAGTATGATGTCAGGGCAACTTTAAAATCCTTCTCTAATTTCTAAAGCAGTATCTCCACTTCTCCTCAAATCTGCTCATTATCCATTTTTCTTCATTAAAGACTATTGTTCTCACTAGGGATTCATTTCAAGCTCTATCTCCTCTGTTCTCAAAGAGGTTTAGAAATTCACTGCTATGTACAGGAGTTGCAGTCTTCAGGTACTTTTTTTGAAAGAAATGAGGCCAATACCATTAAAAATTAATTATCTCCGTTTTAAGGCAAGTTATATGGCAGTAATGGATGACCGATCACCAATTAGCGCTTTGTGATGGTGGAAAGTAAAAGCTTATTTTACTACAGTATTCATTATGTCCTTGCACTTATATTTTCTGTTCAATCTGTCAATACCCTATAGTGTAAGTATAATAAACTATTGCTTTTTTCTTTCCTCAGAGGAAATTTTTGGAGTGGTTACATCAAAATCATGCATCTAGGAAAACAACTGAACTCTAGTCTAACGCTAAACTTCCTTCCTTCCTTTCTTCCTTCCTTCCTTCCTTCCTTCCTTCCTTCCTTCCTTCCTTCCTTCCTTCCTTCCTTCCTTCCTTCCTTCCTTTCCTTCCTTCCTTCCTTCCTTCCCTTCCTTCCTTTTCCTTCCTCCCTCCCTCCCTCCCTCCCTCCCTCCCCTCCCTCCCTCCTTCCTTCCCTTCCTTCCTTCCTTCCCTCCCTCCCTCCCTCCCTCCCTCCCTTCCTCCCTCCCTCCCTTCCTTCTTTCTTCCTTCCTTTCTTCCTTCCATCTTTTCCCTTCATTCCTTTCTTCCTCCCTCCCTTCTTTCCTTGGGAGGGGAAGGGCTGGGTCTCATACATGCAAGACTTGTGTTCCACCACTGAATCACATTGGTTCTTTCCAATTTTCCTAAAGATACAAAGTGCAAGGCAAGTAAAGGCTAGTAGTTCTTTTGATCCATTCTAAATAAGCTAGCGCAAATTGTCAGCTGAGCTGGCTAAAAAGCTAGGTACCATGAGCTGTCTCTTGGTCCAAAAAGAGTTTGTGATTCAAAGAAGGGAAACTTCTATGTAAATCCAACCTGTGAGACTCCTGCAATTTATTTTTCTTGCTTTTCAAATATATAATATTTTCCTCTAAGCTTACAAAAATGGTTGGAACTGAAATTCCAATTAACCCTGGCATTAAGTTCTGAAACTGTAGGGGAGTTTTCAGTCTTTATGAAATGACAATGAACTTCAAATGTTATTGGAATTTGCTGAAACTGGACAGGGATCTGCATGCTTCAGCTGATATTACCCAATTGTTCAGACAGGAAACATAGGGAACAGGATGAGATTTTCAATATGACTTATTTTTATCATGGAAACTTTCTTTTGTTATCTGTTTCCCTATATTTTCATTTCCTTTTCATACCAATTAGATATATTTTTGAAAAAAAATTAAATCATATTGTTCAAGTCCAGATTAAGCATCGATGGAATAATTCACACAACTGCTCTTCTGAGGCATATCCTAAACAATGAAAATTCCAATGAGCCTCGACAGATCACAAATAAGATGTAGTACTAAGTGTGGACTTCATTTTCTCTTGATATTTGATAAGGACTCAAGGAAAAACTACATAGCAACAACATGCCTGCCACTTTATTTCCAGAAGAAATACTATTTCTTTGTAAAGACAAGATTTGGCTTTCCAGTTTCATTTAGATCTTATTCCTGGTGTGTTAAAAGGCATCTTTTGGGATCTTAATCAATAAACACGGTTTGAATGAACACCAGTTGTGTGATTAGAACAACATTAGGCATGCAGGGGATGTAAAATTCAAAGCAAGAAATTTGTATTCTTTAGTTATTTATGAGCTACCCTGAAAAGGTAAACATATAGCCCAAATGCTTTGTTTCATGATGCAATACCTATGAAATGCCCTTCACAACAAACTTAGTAAGTGGTCATGTTATCTTTCTCTATTACTATTAATTAGCATATGAAATTAAGTCATCATTTAATACAAATTACCACAGGAAATAAAGTCCATTGAACTACTGTTCAGCTATAGCTGAGACAACATCTGGCTATAGCTGAGACACCTTCAAAGACAGTGTAAGAACAATCACGGACAGCTGTAATGAAGGGCGTTACCTCTTGGACTCCAGAGACAGCCTCAATCAAGAAGAGTTCCCACTGGGCCTTGTTAGTATAGCTAGAAATGGGAGAGACAGAGGAACACAGAAAGATCAAGTCTGAATATTGAATATTAACATATTCAGTAGAGTATGTATTGGGGTTAGAGAGAAGAGCACTAATCTCATTTTCTGGGCATTTCTTCCAGAAATTTCTTTTTATTATAGTATGTTTCTAAATTATATGGTTGGAGAAACACAGTAGTTTCTGGTGTAAAAATGCCTGCTGGCACCTTAAAGTAAAATATATTATATTTTGGGAGGCGTTTCCACTCCTTTTCAAAGAGTAGAGATCACTCTGAGTCATAACTTTGATGTCAATAAATGGTCTAAAAATAAAGGTGACTCCAAAAGACCACAAATTTTTTTGTCTCCAACCTCACTAAATGAAGCCCTTTAAACAGATTCTTTTAGAATCATCATTGGTAATCTTGATCGGCTATTTTTTGTCACCTTTGTGATAAAATGAAGGAAGTGCTAGGTGTTTGTACTTGAAAACAGATGAAACAATTAACCAATACTTGACTTTCACAGCTTGGGTGTATACCTGGCACAAGGCAGAAGCAGTTAGAATGATCTCATAACTTTCCTTCGAGCAGGATGAGTCTATACATCTTCACACTAAATTGAACAAGAATTGGCATATCCTGTCTCAAACATTTGCACAATTCGAATGACAAGTGAGTAATTCAGATTACTTGTGATATCCCTGTCCCTTCCAATATTTATTCATAAGAAATGTGAAATAGTTCCCCTTAAACTATCTAGACAAAAATGAAGCATCAAAAATGACTGAAAATTACAGTTTAGAATTAACTAATTTTTTTTCCCTATCACTAGAGTTGACATGTCTATTCACATCATTTGTTTTTTAGGAAATAAGTTGAATTTTGGAGAAGTCAAGGATACACGTTATATGATTTTTGTAATCCATTAGATACTAGTTAGAAATAAATGACCAGGTAAATATTTCCTCTAGTAGATGGTGCAGAAGGCTTATAAGTTATCATTCTCTCTTATATTCTGGCAAGCTTCTTCTGATTTCCTACATAATTTCTCTTCTTTTAGTCATGTTTGTTCCTAAGTGGTCATAGTAAAGAGCCTATAATGCTATTTGCATAGGTGGACTTTTGGCCTGGATCTCTCAACTCTATGTAAAAGCCTATTTTGCCCAAATTGTACAGTGGGGTCTCATGAGTTTTGAATCAAATGGTCATAAGATCTGGTTAGTGTTCACATTACATAAACTTTAGGGAGGTAAAATTTATCTTTAGGGGGAGCAGTGTAACTCCCTAGAAACTCAGATGTTATTTCTAGTGATAATCGATACCTAGATTAGCAGTGTGGCTTTGTGATTTGCTACTTTGCCCCAGTCATGTGGTACTGTTTGAGCCACAGTTCTGGGGACACCAGAACCACACAAAGAGACGTATGAAGGACTAAGCAGTGCTTTGGATCAAACTTAGGATCTCTCAAACACAAGTCATGAACTTCACCTCTTTGAATGATCTCCCTGACCCTACACATAGAGGGATTAAAAAAAGTCAACAAACTATACTGCTGCTTTTAAAAAAACAGAAGCACTTCCATGTGACTCAGCAGTTCCAATTCTTGGCATATATATACCAAGAGCACCCCAAATCTATTAAAAACAGACATTTGCACCCCTGTGTTCTTTGCAACACCATTCACAATGGTCACAGCCTGTAAGCAGCCCAGATGTCCGAGAATAGATGAAGGGATAAAGAAACTATAGTACATACAAACAATGGAATACTACTTGACTAGAAAAAGGCGAAATCCCATGCAATTTACCACTGTGTGAATAGCTCTGGAGAGTATCATGCTGAGTGAAGGTAGCTAGAAGGAGAAGGACAGACAGAGAATGTCTGCTGTGACAGGTGGGGTATAAAGAGACATGGCAGGGGAATAACAGGCCCACAAAGGGAACAGAAATTTTGACATATTTCCAGTAGGGAGGAAGAATACTACCAGGGAGAAGGCAGGTGGTAGTGGCGGGACACTGGGACTATTGTGGAGGGAAGTAGACACTTGGTGAAGGGTGTGAGGTTGGACGTTTTATATATGAAACCAGACCAACAGTTTTGTAAACCACAGTGCTTAAAATGAAGCGCAAAAAGGAACCAACGCTACTTTCTTAGGTCATTGTGGCATCAAAACACTTCCCTAAAACCCTTTCCCTTTACTCTACTGCCATCCTTACCAAAAGAAGGGTCCAATAATTAGGAATGCCTTGGACCTATCACAGGTATTGTGATATAGTGGGAATGGACACATGATTTGGAGACAACGGAGCTTAGTTTCCACATCATATCTGCCTTTCTATGTGAGAGTTAGAAATTTGCTTAAATTCATGCAGCCATCGCTTTTTTTTTTTGTAAGTGGGGAATAACAATTTACCAATTGCATAGTTACTGCAGAGGCTGAATGTACCTAGTCCAGCATTTCACAAAGGATGGATGTACACTAATTGGTAGCTATTACTAGCATGATAGTCTCATTCTGTGACAGCCCTTGATTGGCAAGTCCTAGTTGGTTGTGTATCTGTGGAGCTTGAGTTGGGCGGGTGAGGATAAGCAGTTGTTAAATAGCTGTGTTGAACTTTTCTGTCTGAGATGGTCAGGGAGGGCCATTTTCTTGTCTTTGTTGGGGACTGCGCATCACTGAATATGGTCCCCCCCCCACCCTCCCTAGCTACCTTTTTTTTTAATCAGTCCCTCTTCCTTCTCTTTTCTAACATCCATCCAAGTTTCTCCCCATCCCCCACCCCAGTATCTAAGAAAAATAATGAAGGTTAACAGTAGCATTCCTTTACCCTATGGAGATGAAAACATTTTCTTCCATTACCCTAGAGGCAATGTGTCATAAACTGGCAGGGTCTCCTACTCCTTTTAAGCTGGGAACCAGAGTGTTGGGTCCAGGAAGTTATGGCTATGAAGCAATGGATCAAAGAAAGAAGCATGAAAGTCAGCTGGATTTGTGTGGTTCCAGATTACACACGAGATAAACAGGCAGAGTCCACTGAGAATAGTATGTAGGGCTTGAAGAAATCAGATTAAGAATTTTCAAAGTATCCATCACTGTATTCATGTTTTCATTCAAAATTGGTTTCTTTTATGGGTATTTCAGCTCAAATCACAAATCAGTTTTCTGTTGAATTTAGTTAGAGAAGACGTTTGCATATACTTTAAGATCTCACTCAAACTCTAGTACTAGCACACACTGCGACATCTCAATTCTTTTTCAGGATTAATTAAGAGAACATGAGTAACAATGTTTGGAGTATAAGGAAAATCTCAGCCAACTTAGTACTTGGAACCAAGAAACTAATGAAAAGTGCTCTCTAAATCAGTAACAAAATGGAAAAATGAGAAGCCAGAGAAGCTTGCTAAGGGTAGTAAACACAAATTAGAGGGGAGGAATCCTGAACTCAACCTTCCTCAACTCTCCTACCCAGTGTCCATTAATTACTAACCGTAAGTTCTTGGTACTGGCCTGAAATATGGAACACAGTAAGAGACAATAGGGACAGTAACATTTGTGAGTCACATCTGTGAGTTTTATTCCTGTTTGTTAATGTATTGTTTCTTCTCCCTGTTGTTTAACTTTGTATATGATTTTGATCTAGGGAGATACTGGCAAATTTGAACTTGTATTAAATCATGAGTGGGTTGGTTTTCAAGTACTTGCTGACTCATAGGGAAGCACAGAATAAATATACCACCTGTACAGTTGTACATCTACCCATGTTTAATCTGATGTCAGCCTATAAAGGTAAAAAAAAATACAATTATTTTGGTTTTTAGTGGTTTAAATTAAATCTTAGGTTCTTGAGAGATATAAAACTTGACATTGGAAACAGCAGCAGCACAAGATTCCACAGACTACTACAGAAGAGGGAACACCCAACCTGTTGGTCATATCAGCCTTTGTAAGTGACGGGACAGACACAGACCATGTTGACTGCTTGTAGTCTTTCTGCTTCTATTGCATGGCCATGGGTGATGTTATAAATATCCAAGTGGACCTTTGGAAGAGCACCTCCCCTCACCATGAAAGATCAATTTAGGCCTATGAGAAATAAAACAATTTTTTCATGTCACAAAAATCACTTCACTTGTTTCACTTGTCTTCCCGTTGTTCATAGATTTGCTTGAGCTGGCACCAGTAACATCCCCATACATACTGTCGCAAGCAAGTGCAGCTTGAGGGCATCCGCTTGCTCCAGGAACACGAGCCGCAAACCATTCCTTCAGGTCATGGGAATGAGGTCTATAATTGTTACTGATTTTGGCATATCAAATACAACACGGGTCGCTTGCCAGGCTCTGTCGTGTAGGTGGTGTACTCTCAGTAGTAGGCTCTTATCTTGAGCATTTACTGATGAACCTCAATGGGGAGAGATCAGCTTTTCTCTTGGGTGGAGCTCTGAGGAGCTGTGGAGTCCAGATATTGAGAATGACTGACCTCATGGTGTGGGGGGTTCCTCTGGCTTCTTGCTAGGTTCACTGGGATGACAGGCCAGGGCTAGAACCTGCCTGAACTGTATACAGTGTATAAATGTGAAAGATCCTGGGAAGGACCTGGTCCTAACTTCCAGTATTATCTAAGACTGTCAAGCAGCTGTTCCATGGTCACAAAAATAACAATGGAAAATGATCAGCCAAGATAAAATAATGCCAGTTTCTGTGCTGAAAATTTTATAGGTGTTATATTTATTCTTCAAACAATATGGCAAAGTATGCATTATATCTTCCTTTTCCCAAATGAAAAATAGTGAGGCTTTGAAACATGAAGTAACAGGCCAATGGGCCAAGTTGACTTTTGTCCTGGCCTGAAATAAAGTAAATGAATTAATAAAGATGTTGCTGGGATGACCTTTAGGAAGCCAGAGCTTGTCAAAGTCATGAAAACTCAGATTGTAATTGTCAAAAATTCTTTTTTCCTATCAACATTTTTTATTTCTGGAATTAAAACTTGTAACTGATGGGAACAAAGGCACTGAAGCAATGATTTCAAGATTTCTTGAAGACCATCATAAACTACAATTAGTTCATAATAATTAGCAAGAAACAAATGCTTTCAAAAAAGTATTCAGTCACTTAAAATGATTTTTAATTTTGTAATGACTAGTATATAATTATAGCAGAATGGAGTTATTTAGTTAGGGGAAAAATGACTTCAAAGAAGAGAGCCCATTTAGTGTTTATTTGCTCTGGGGTTCTAATTACTTTGAAAACTACCAAAACTTAGTATATGATTACTAACAGCATTCAATAGCTGCTTTGAGGAAAGCAGAACAAATCTTCTCTTTTTTCAAAGCTCATTAATATGGAGAAAATAAATATTAAACAATTAATACCAGGGGCATATCTTCAGCTTGCTGGTGTTTCCCTACTTTATAGTCACTTTAAGTCTTCTATGCTAGAAAGTGAAAAATCAAACCAAATTTCTGCCTGGTCACTACTGAAAGGAGACCCACAAAACAAAGCTACGGAGGAGCACAGAGTGTAGTATTGTTTTTCCATCATATATTAGCAAGTCCTGCTCGCTTCAATTTGGTTTCACTATATTTCCAATATGTGCATGCATCCATTCATCTTATTCCCCCACCCAGTTAAGATTTATGCACTTTATTAATCACCTCTGGCAGTCACCTCAGCAGTTTCATTTAGCAGAGTAAACCAGTCAAACCCCGTCAGATTCAGGGGATGTCACATAGCAAACTTCGGATTCCTGGCAACTTGAATTAGTCTTGCCAATATGAGATTTTTTTTAATATAGTGATAAGTCTTAGCACCATCTGATATATCACATCTGCCTCTGTTCTTTACCTAATTGATGGTTGATAGAGAGACACCTACTAGATCTCACACACATCTTCCTGCAGCAGCTATCCTTGACAGCACTAGCTTGAGATGGCAGGCAGCTAATGCTGTTTTCCAAAAGTAATTTGAAAGACGTCAGGGGACTGTGTGGTATTCAGTGAACACGCACAGTGAAAAGGGCTTTGGTAAGCAGTAACGACTTTGTGTCTGTTTTCTTGAGCTCAGAGGTCTACATACATAATGTTTCTAGGTGTGTGGACCATAGTCATTTGTGGTTTCTAGGGGTACAGACGGATGCATTCTGGTTGCATCAGATTGAGAACACTTTCCAATTTTCCATCACTTATTCTAATTCCCGTTCACACTAGCCAAGAATTATTTCATGTTATGTTATTTTAGCATAATTACTTTGCATTATTAATTCTTTTATGTTATCATGTTTCTAGGGCCCACTCCTATCCCTAAAGTTCTGAAAGAAACCAATTGTAAACATACTTAACATGAATGTGGTAATTCTACATACTCTATAAACCTTAAAACACTTCTTAGTTATAAGCCAGCTTGCTGTGAGATACAAAGAGTTGAGCTGGATTCTCTCTATGGCTGTGACAGAAGGAAGCATGACCGACTTATTCATTAGACAAAGATGTTAGATTCATTAGACACAGAAAATTTAGGTCTTATTCTTTTCCAGGATAAACCAGAAGCGTTTAATGGGTGGCAGTTTTTATACTGATGGACCAAAATAAGGAAGATTTTGTGATTTATGCACCTTCCGTTGATCAGCTAAACAGAAATTACTATTCATTTTCTTCAACTGCAGCATGCCATATTAGACCAAAACGAAAAACAACCAATTTGATATTAAGACAACCGAGTGAAATATCCAGACAAGAAAGTGGCTTCCCACTTCTACTACCACTACTATTTCTACTTTCTCTCCAATGCAGCTATATTTGCCAAACAAACAGCACTCAAAACTCCTCATGTTTATAACCTATAAAAACTTTACAAGTTTATAAAGTGGGAGTCTTCAGAAAAGAATTCTGGATGAGTGGGAGATCTCATAGTCTAGCCTTGACCTTGCTCTAATCTGTACAGTTTTAGATTGAGCCATTAAGCCCTTTAAACAACAAAGGGGTTGGAATACAAAGCAGGTCTTAGCCAGTCACCCTCAAGGAAGGCAAGTGTATTTTCTTGTACTGTATTTGCTTTTTCAACAACAGCCCAGCAGAAGTTACACATTCACCCCTAATCAGATTACAATGCATAATAAAAGCACTACATTTATTTACTTTTGGCTTAAATTATATTAACTGCCCAAAAAAGGCAATACTATTACTTAATGCTAATCTAATACTCTAATTGGAGGATTATAGTATTATTTAATGAGAGATCAAATTAATTACTCTTGCAACTATGAATTAAAAAAGAGAATCCTAAAAAATAAAATACATAGGGGAATTAGGTTTTAAATTGGTCATGTCCAGTTTAGGAAATGATTTTGAAAATATAAAAATCCCTTCTGGCCAGAATTTCTATTACTATATATGTGCAAACATATTTTTAAAACTTTACTCCTTTTTTTAGGTGTCTTTGATTTTCAGTGTAGACTATTTTTTTTATTCAGTAACCCCCTGGCTTTCCCTGCCTGTTCCCATTCAGCTCAATATATACCTGCAGAGAGTGCATTTCAACCCAAATTCACAATTTCCTAGGCTACTTGCTTCACTGGCCTAATTATTTTAATAAGCAGCTTAAGTGAAATGCTGGCTTACATTTCTATTTCAGCTTAATTACATACAGTTCTTAGGACAACAAAAAACCTAAGAGTCTGTCCTATTTGTCACAGTGTTTCTCTTACATCTATTTGTTAGGGATCCTAACAGTTATTTCATTTTATCTCTGCATATCATTTCTCTCCTTCCTTCTTCCCTCCTCCCTGCTTTTCTTTCTTTCTGATAACAAGGTAAAGAAAAGCTCCCGGCTTCTCTCATTTTACCTCTCCCAGATGAAGTAAAAAGAAATTCCCATTCTAGCTTGCAAGAGATCCCAACTCTGCTGGGTGAAACTGAACACCAAGCAGAATTCCTCTGGTCAGCTGTGCAGTCCAGGATGCTTGGGTATGCCATGCTATTTGTTCCCATCATTTATTCCCAAAACAAACAATTTTCTCAAAGCAAGGGGTGGGGTGGGATGTGGGGGGGGCAGGAAGTGGAAAAAGAATGACCTGGAAAATCACTTACTAATCATAGTCCCTGGGAAATGGAAAACAAAATTCCCCGTATGGTCTAATTATTCTAGTGTGTCCTTAATGAAATAAAATCATGGGAGTTTCCAATGTCTGGCTACGTTTCAGAGACCTGAATTCCATAAATCCTTAACACTGGAAGGAAATATGTGTTAACTTCCTACAGTTTCCTTATTATCCTCTATTACTATTTCACCACCATAAAGATCTTTGTCAATTTTTCTAAAGTGGAAGGAAAAAAGGCTTGTCTATGATGACTCCTGTGTGTTTTGCTTTCCTGAAACTATAAAAGGGGTGACTTTAGGAATTTGGTGGTAGGTCCACACTGAGCAACTGACTCTTTGGAGATCACTTGTTAGACACCAAGTAATGGATTTCTAAGTAGCCCCTGGCCTTGCAGGCAACACTGAAAACAAGAGTCTTTTTTGTTCCTGCTCTCATTTGTGTGTATATAAAAGAACTAAAACACTAAAAATATCCCTTTAGAAACAGAACTTTTGACTACTACAAAACTGTAGTATGCCAGAATCAGATGACTTTGATGAACTGAATAAAACATTCTGGAATCTTTAAATCAAAATCAGTATTTACAGAGTCAAAAGTAAAAAAGCAGCAACAATACGGCAAAACCTACTTATACATTATTCATCTGTTTGACCAGCCCAGGCTTAAACCTTCATTCCATTAATTGCACTCATATAAAACTCCCTGAAAATTAAGCACTTTTTCTATTTTTCTTTAACAGGTTATAAGCTCAGAAACAGAGGTGCGAATAGCAGACCCTTATCACCCTGAGATACCGCAATAATTTATCATTAAGTCCCTTTATTTCATACACAAGACACTAAATTTGGAGCAGTAATTAGGTAAAGTTAAACAGTGAGTTGGAGTGTTTTTTTGGTTTTTTGAAGGGGGATTAATTAGATTATTTTTAGGCCACATTTGGGGGTGCTCAGGGTTTACTCCTGGCTGTGTAATCAGGGACCACTTCTGGCAGTGCTCTCAGTGCTGGGGATCAAACTGAAGACAGCTGCGTGCAAAAACAAGTCCGTTAATCCCTGTACTATTTTTCTGGCCCCAAGTCTGCAGTGTTAGGGCTATGACTTAATATTTAATTAACTTGAATGATTGACGGTAATGAAGGGAATGTTAACTTTTGACAATTAGCTTCGTGTGGGACAGAAATGTTCTGTTTTGCTAACAGGGTGGCATGGATGAGGCTTTAACCAACATTTGTGAGTGAAAAGAAGACAATACATAAACTTGAAACAAAAAACAAAAGTCATTTGTATTTGTTTTTGAAATACTGTCTTAGCAGATTGATGTTCAGAAACTTTATATTTTTGTGATTACCACAACCAGTTTGCAATATTTATGTCTATTTATTGCAAAACAAAATGATTTAGTTTTGTTTTTTTAGTTTACAGTTTTGATTTTAGTTTACAGTTTGCTAAAGACATCCCAAAGACCCTCCACTGGGCCAGCAGAGCATGGGTACATTTTGCTGTTTTATTTAACTTTTATTTTATTTATATTTGGTTTGGAAATACCCAGTTGTGTTCAGGGCGTACTCTTGTTTCTGTGCTGATGGGTGACTCTCAGCTGGACACTATCAAGGGTGCTGGGGATCAAACCTCTATCAGCCACATGAAAAGCGGTGAATTACCTATTGTACTAATTCTCTGGCCCAAGTTGTGCTATTTTCTACCAAATGCCATTCAAAGCTCACTTTCCCGGGTAATCCAGATTCCCTTCACTACCGCCCTATTAGCATCACTACTTTGCAGGGCTAGATGATATGCTGGGTGGCAGTGAATGGAATGCTGGTGGAGGGAATTCTGTGCCCATTACTAGATCAAGCAATTCTCCAGGATCCTACTCATAAACTCTATTACTTTGGTCACTTGATCACTTGAATCCCGTTATTCATCGATTTGCTCGGCGGGGCGCCAGTAACATTTCCATTGGACCCTATCACTTGCCAATGTAGCCCAATGGCATCAGGTTGATTGAGGAATATGAAGAGCCTCAAACTATTCCTTCCAGGGTCTTTACAAGGAAGTCTGACCATCTTGTAGGTGGACGGTCCACGTGATCTTTTGACATCCCGTGGTATCCAGTCGGTAATGGCTCTAGTCCAGCGGTTGTCTCCAAATCACATTACATGTCCAGCCCATCTGATTACTTTGGTACTCAGACATATCTCAAGGCTGATAACAAACCCACACCAAAGGAAGCCTCAGTACAGCCAATTTGTGAGGAAACAGCTTCCAAATTTGAACACTCTTTGCTTCTTGTTCAAGCACTGTCTGCCTCCATGTTAGACCTTCTGCCTATCAGATGAGGGAGTGAAAGGCTTGCTCAGCAGTGAGGCAGGAGCAGACATTCTGGGACATGAGCAGAGCCTGCTGTGTGCAGTGTTGGGGAGAAAAGCTCTTCCTTCCAGACTGACAGGCAGAAATGCCATTTTCTTGTTCGATGAGTACAAATCCTTGCATTTCTGCCCCACAGCTTTGGAGACCAGCTGTACCTCTGACTCTCCCCTGAGCAGAGCAGGCTGAAAGGACTGACACAGGTTTAACAAACATGATTAACTTAGGCATGCACCATTGTCAGCAAATGGAACAGAAAGTTAATTGTTTCACTGGCTGAAGGAAAGCTTGGGAGCTTTCTTCAGCAGAGCTGGTGGGCCTCCAGGCACCATGAAGCTTAGCTGAAATTACCAGTAGTTACATGTCAGGAGAGGGCCTTTGCTGAAAGGGTTTTTTTTTCCAGCGTGACATTAATAATTTATGAATAGGGCAGTACACAAAACCGTGTTTATAAGAGGAATCAAGGGGGTGGGATAAACAGGAACTTGAAAGCAGAGGGTAAAAAGGACAAAAAAAAAATATTTGTAAGCCCTTGTAATGATGCATAGGGAAAAAACAGCCTCTGTGGGAAATATATGAAGTGTAAGTACAGACTTGTATTTGCTATCAATAGTCAGAAAAACAATCATGGGAGTCATACAACAAACATGAAGGCTTTATATTTCTCCAATGAACTGCTCTTAGAGCATCCGGTTGGCTCTGAGCACATTAACTTGATTAAAGGGAATTTTTATCCCCAACTGTTTGAGCTCACCTAGTTAAGGA
>JAJIBD010006162.1:0-107665 GCA_021461705.1 Cryptotis parvus
AAGACTACAATATTCTAGTCATGGATCTTCTCGGACCCAGCCTCGAAGACCTGTTCAATTTCTGTTCAAGACGATTCACCATGAAAACGGTACTTATGTTAGCTGACCAGATGATCAGTAGAATCGAATATGTGCATACAAAAAATTTTATACACAGAGACATTAAACCAGATAACTTCCTAATGGGTATCGGGCATCACTGTAACAAGTTATTCCTCATTGATTTTGGTTTGGCCAAAAAGTACAGAGACAACAGGACAAGGCAACACATACCATACAGAGAAGATAAAAATCTCACTGGCACTGCCCGATATGCCAGCATCAATGCACATCTTGGTATTGAGCAAAGTCGCCGAGATGACATGGAATCATTAGGATATGTTTTGATGTATTTCAATAGAACCAATCTGCCGTGGCAAGGACTAAAGGCTGCAACAAAAAAACAAAAATATGAAAAGATTAGTGAAAAGAAGATGTCCACACCGGTTGAAGTTTTATGTAAGGGATTTCCTGCAGAATTTGCCATGTACTTGAACTATTGCCGTGGGCTACGCTTTGAGGAGGCCCCCGGATTATACGTATCTGAGGCAGCTATTTTCGCATTCTTTTTCCGGACCCTGAACCATCAATATGACTACACATTTGATTGGACAATGTTAAAGCAGAAGGCAGCACAGCAGGCAGCCTCTTCAAGTGGACCAGGTCACCAGGCCCATCCCCACACAGGCAAACAAACCGACAAAACCAAGAGTAATGTGAAAGGTCTTCAAGCATGAATTGAACAGAAAAAGCAAAGCAGACGATTGGAGCAGCATTTGTTTCACCCTAAAAGCTAGACGTTTTAGTTCCTTTGTACACTAGCCAGTGGTTGTGGACAACCATTTATTTCCTTGGTGTAAACACCTTAATTTCAATGTTGCTCTGAGCAGTATTGTTGATGCTGTATCCTGAGTTGTAACAGCTGTAATTGTGAATATTAACTGATATAGTAAAAATGGTGTCCAGTTTTCTATTGCATTTTTTTCAAGTGGAAAAGTTAACTAAAAGGTTGACACAAATTGTAGAATTTGGGCATGTGCCAATTTTTGTTATGGTAAAACCTTTTATTTTGATCCATACTGCTTTGAGATCTCATTTCAGAAGAATGAACAGTCTGCAGCCAGAGTTGTGATGGTTGTAAATGGTCTCAATTATATATTCTTAGGGTTTATCTGTCCCTGGGTTTTGTAAGTTGTTTGCTTAAAAATATTTAAGTGCTTGGCTTCTCCTTTGCAAGCCAACTGATAAGGTAGCAACCAAAGATTCCAGTATTCTTAGCATATGAAAGACTCAGCCTGCTTACCTGTGCTAGAAAATAACAGCATCTAAATTGAAAACTTAAGAAAAACTTAGTGACTACTAGATTATCCTTGAGACTATTAGCTCTATAATGTTCTGGTATTAAAAGAAGCATAATTGTCATACAGATTTAGTTAACATCTTAAAACTGAACATGTATGTATGTTGCTTAGATAAATGTAATCACTGTAAACATCTAAATGACCTGGGATATGGTTTCTATTTTGAATGGGAGCTTTTTTGGTTACAAGTTCATTAAAAACTAAAATTTTTTGTAAGGAAATGAGATTTTTTAAAAAAAATAACAAATGCCTTGCTGACTCACTATAAAATTTAAATTGCCATCCCTTTTTAATATATTATTTTAAGCCACTTGTTACATAATATATCCATTGCAAATAATTTTCTCTCTAATAACATTTTTCTTTGAAGGACAAAGGCATTATTTCTATTTTTTTCTTTATTTTTCTATAAGTTTTTGTATTTTTTGCCATTTGAAAATTTGTGGTGTACTTTATAGCTAAGTTCTAGTTTTAAAACTGCTTTTAGCTTTGTAAATCAAAATCTGGGTGTTTTTGTTCAGGTATATTGTCAGTCCTGTGGTTGGAACTGGAATTCCATTGATCTTCTACCTTTCACTTTCTTCATAAAAAAATAGAAATTCAGTGAATGCTGTTACTAATCCTGTGAGATGAATCTCACTTCATTTTCCACTAAAATGATGATACTAGTTAAAGACACATCACTCTAAACTGGAAGAGCTCACCATGTAAGCCTCAATAGAGGCTCCTTCACCTGAAATCTAGGTTACTTCTCTTCAGTTCACCCACTGAAGGTACAGCTTTTATTTTAAATTTTGAGAGATGACCATTTTAACTACTGTTAGGTGTCAGTTTGGGGGGTGGTATGAAAAGAAAGTCTATAAGAAGGGCGGGGGAGTATATTTTTTTTAAAGTTCTGAGAGCTAGATAATATATAGCCTGACAAGTAATTCCCAATGTGGGAGGCAAAAGCATACCTAGTGGCGTAATCACAGTTGTTTATGCACATTTCCTTCCTGCTCTTTCCTACTACTGTTTCACCCACACTGCAGCTTTTGATATATCTTAGTTCTACATTGTGTTCATATTCCTTCTGACAAAACTGAGGTGTGCGTGTTTCTAGTAGCTGGCCCTCTGAGTGTACTATTTGTATCCATAATCGTTATGCATAAGTGCTCAAAGATCTAGACCTAGGCATTAAACCCTGTGACCTCATTTCCCTCAGATTCTAGAGTTAATTTTTGTTTTAGCTTTTAATTTATTAGAAAAAAGTAGTGAGTTTTAAATACTGAAAGCTATTTTTTTTTAAATTTGAAATGATTTTTAATTTGATTGATTTGCAGTGGTGGTAGGGTTACATCTTATAGAGCTTGAGAATTACTCCGATGGCACTCAGGGAGTCATGTCTGTGACACTGAAACTCAAATCCACTCCTTCTGTATGCAAAGTATATTCTCTGTATGCCCATTGAGCTCGCTCTCTCTCTCTCTAATCTCAAAGATAATTTTAATATGCAGACTACGATTTGAAGCAGTAAGAAGAAGCAAAGTGATGTTTTCGTTTTCGATGTAAACTGTCTTAGAAAAAGACACCTGGGGCTGGAGAGATAGCACAGTGGGTAGGGCATTTGCCTTGTGTGCGGCCAACCCAGGTTCGATCCTCAGCATTCCATATGGTCCCCCGAGCACCACCAGGAGTAATTACTGAGCAAAGAGCCAAGAGTTAACCCTGAGCATGCGCTGGGTGTGACTCAAAAAGCAAGCAAGCAAGCAAACAAACAAACAAATAAATAAATAAATAAATGACACTTAAAATTATTCTGGGTGAAGGGTGTCAATAAAGAAGTTCCAAGCCAGCAGGTTGGAAGATGGTGGACTCATGTCTTCAAAGCAAGGAATAATTTTGTCTATACAGTAACAAAAGGATTTTTCTTTAGAGAAAGAGAATAGTGAAGCGCTCTACTCTTGACCCCAGAAAGAACAATAAGAAGCCATTTTCTGGTCCCCTAAGTTACCTTCCATACTATTTACAAACCTGCTTAAAATGTGTTAGATTTTTGGGAAAAGGATAAACTGAGAGCAATCAGTCCTTATCTTTAGGTTTTGGAGCAAGGACAGTGCCCCTAACATTGATTTATGAATGGTTTGATCCCGTTGTCAATTCTTCCCACATTTCTATGTTGTGTAGCAAGTATAAATTACACACTTCCTGTTGAAACAACCCTTTTCTGAAGTTTCTAACATCTGTTACCACTAAGATAGTCCCTTTCAATGCTAGTTATGTTAGTTCAACTTCTTTTTCCACTTGGAGAAAGAGATATTAATTCAGATCTGAAGTTTTTCTCCCAAACCACAAAGTAAGAAATGGGTGGAGTTAAAATGAAAGTAAATTGGAAATCCAGGTAAGCATTCCAATAACTGAAGAGTCTAATCTTAGTCAAAGTGTCTTTTTTTAAAAAAAAATTATTATACCACCGTGAAACATACAGTTACAAAGGTGTTCATAATTGGTTCTTGGTAGTACAGTATTCCAGCACCTATTCCTCCACCAGTGCCCCATCACCACCACCAGTGTACCCACACCCCCTCTCGCCCACCCCCAGGCTGCCTCAATAGCAGGTACCCCCTTTTCCTCTCTCTCTCTCTGTCTCTCTCTCTGACTCTGCATCTCTCTCCCTCTTCTTTTACACATTGAGGTTAGCCCTGCAGACATTTAGGGTTTATCATGTAAGTCTCTTTGTGTATATTCAATGGTGAGTTCTAGTCTGACATTACCATTTCCCACATTCAGTGAAACCCAAAGTGTCTTTAAATGGCAGATTTTTCCCATTCATAACATCTCTAATACTCTCTAGCATTGAGAAAAAAGGGCACAATTTCTGTTTAATATCTGTAAACTCTAGTCAAATTAGCCATCTCCAGTTTGACTTGTTTTTCAAAGATAATTGTTAACATTGTTAATCAACCCTAGTCAACAAATTTCTGGAAATCAAAAATATATCCATTTAATAGTCCATCCAGTCCCATGTAGAAAATTGTCATCACTTACAAATTATAAGTGCCCCATTATCCAAAACCAAATTGTGATTATTTATCTTTGGTTTCAAGACAGATCTTTAGTTAGAAGCGTCTGTCAATGTCTATTTTCCCTTAGATTTAACTTCATTTGCATGACAAAGAGAACCTAATTTTTATTTGTCCTGAAAGTTTTCCTATTCAAGATGCCTCAGTGGACTCCACTTTTTGGCTGGATTTGCTAACTATGACTATGAAGGTTCAGTTTCACTACATCTCAAAACCAATTAAAGGAGAGTTGTGTTGGCAGGTTGATAAAGAGCTTTATTGGCAATAAAGTCAATAGGTTAAGAGATAGCAGAGTTGTGTCTTAAAGCAACTGATTTCTGAAATTATTATTTTTGGGGGCACGAGAGGTCACATCCAGCGCTATGTAGACCTTACTCCTGGCTCAGGGATCACTTCTGGCCTGGCTTGGTGAACCATATGGAGTGACAGGATTGAACTCAGTAAGCTGCATGCAAGACAAGTGTCCTAACTGCTATATCCACTCCTAACCCCTGAAATGAAATATTTTAAATGATATTCTAGAAGATGTTGCTTAAAACAATTCCGAGTATTAACTAGTTAAATACAAAAGAAAAGTTAAACAGAAAAGGTTTTCTGTTTACTGTGAAACAATGAGTTAATTGGTTGAGAAAAAGAATTTAAGAATACAATTCCCAGATCTGCTTATTTTTAAATGGACTGCTAATTATTTAATAGTTGATTTTTAACATTTCTTTATATATTGTGGATAACATCCTCTTGTCAGACATAAGATGTGAAATATTCTCCCTTTAAAATTTTCTTTTTTGCTTTTTGGGGTCACACCTGGTGTTGCTCAGGGTTACTCCTGGCTCCGCACTCAGGAATTACTCCTGGCAGATGCTAGGGATTGAACCCTGTTAGGCCACATGCAAGGCAAACACCTCCTTTCTGGGCTATAGCTCTGGTTGTGAGATCTTTTTTTTTGATACAAGTTTCTTAAGCCATACAGAATATTTTTAGTTTGATGATGTTTTATTTATTATTTTTTTTTTTTTTTTTTTTTTTTGCTTTTTGGGTCACACCCAGTGATGCTCAGGGGTTACTCCTGGCTCTGCACTCAGGAATTACTCCTGGTGGTGCTCGGGGACCATATGGGATGCCTGGATCGAACCTGGGCGGCACAGGCCGGCCGCGTGCAAGGCAAACGCCCTACCCACTGGACCATCGCTCCGGCCCCTATTACAGCTTTTTTTTTTATTCCCTTGACTTTAGAGTTCAGTTCCCCCAAAATATATAAATCTGACATCAAAGAATCTATCACCCATGATTTCTTCTAAGTACTTTAATGTTCCAGAGTTTACATCCAAGCCTTTAATTCATTTGAAATAATTGTCTGTTTTATCTATTTTGGTGTTAAGTAGCGTTCTAGTTTCATGTTTCACCTGTGACTATCCAGTTTAACCAGCACCATTTATCTTGATACATATTAATTGTCCAATAAAAATGCAGCAAATTAATTGTCCACACTATGTGTCGCTTTATTCTGAGCTCTTAATTGTTTCATTGGTGTATGCATTTGTTTTTATTCAAGTAATATGCAATTAAAATTTTTAATTTACATTTATTTTATTTTAAAATAATTATAGTTTATGTGACGTGGTTACAACAGTGTTAAAACGTGGTTACAACAGTTTATTTATGTATTTACTTTGATTGGGACCACACCCAGCTGTGTTCAACTTGCTACTGGCTATCTCCTCAGGGATCAATTCTGGTGGAACTTGGGTCTCCATATGTGGTGCTTGGTGATGGAAACTAGGTTGACTAGATACAAGGCTATCTCTCCAGTTTCAACATTAATGGCTTATATATATATACTCTTGAAATATAATGTTTTGAAGTACCAGTTACAGTTACAGCACCTTACCACCACCAAAGTGACCAAGACCTTTCACCAATATTATGTTACTTCAAGTAAGTTTAATTACTGTCTCTTTGGAATATAACTTGAATTAGAGAGCATAATATTCAATTTTGTTCTTTATTCACAGGTACAGTTTTACTATTTGGGGGATTTTTGTACTTCCAAATAAATTCTATGGAGTTCTATTTTGGGGATTTCATTTCTGCAAATAATATTTTGGGATCTATTGCTGTTAAGAATTCCCTTAGGATTTTGATAGGGATTAGACTGAAGATCTCTATGTTGCCTAATGAATATACCAGTTTTACTCTAATCCATAAAAATAGAGCACCTTTATATCTCATTGTGCTGACTACTTTTAACAGCAATGTCTCATGACTTATGTGTATAAGGCCTTAATTTCTTTCATTACATTTATACCAAACTATTTAATTTCTTTTTGATTTAATTATAAATAAGATTGTTTTCAGGTGCATCCTTCAGCAACTTTGTTATTTGCATACAGAAAAGAAACTTTTTTTTTTTTTTTTTTTTCTTTTGGGTCACACCACGGCTATGCTCAGGGGTTACTCCTGGCTCTGCACTCAGGAATTACTCCTGGCGGTACTCGGGGGACCATATGGGATGCCGGGGATCGAACCCAGGCCAGCACAGGCCGGCGCTGCAAAGGCAAACGCCCTACCTGCTGGGCTATCGCTCCGGCCCCAGAAACTTTTTTTTTAGCGTCAGGGGCACAACCAGCAATGCTCAGGAGTTACTACTGAGCATGCACTCATGAATTAGATGCGACTGCTTGGGGGACTACATAGGAACCTGGGGACCAAACTCGGCTAAGTTGCATACAAGGAAAATACCTGCTGTACTATTGTTCTGACTCATAATTGATTCATATTTTTAGTATGAAACTTTATAATACTTATAATGTCCAAAGTTTTTACTATACAGTTTGGAATTATATATAATATTCTGATAACTATACTGTTTCTTTTCTTCCAATTAAAATAATTTTATATTCTTTTTATCTATTCTTCAAAGGCTTCTAACATATTGAATAGTAGTTATGAGAATAATTTTCTTATTCTCACTCTTGATCTTAAAAAGAAAAGCTTACAATTTTTCACCATATGTATGTTCACAGTATGTTCATTGGGTATTTATCATGCATGACCTTTATTAGTTTGTGGTATATTCCTTTTACTACCTATTCTGTTTAGGTTTTTATTATAAGACTACTGGAAATTGTCAAGTACTTTTTCGGTATCCTTTAAAATGATGTGATTCGGCCGAGCGATAGCCCAGCAGGTAGGGCATTTGCCTTGCATGCGGCTGGCCTGTGCCGACCGGGTTCGATCTCTGGCATCCCATAGATCCTGGCCATAGACCCAAGAGCACCGCCAGGAGTAATTCCTGAGTGCAGAGCCAGGAGAAACCCCTCAGTATTGCTGGGTGTGACCCAAAAAAGCAAAACAAACAAACAAACAAATAAATAAAATGATGTGATTTGTTCTTTTGTTGATGTGGTGAATCATGTTTACTCCTTTTGCATATATTGAACTATCTTTGCATCAATGAGGTAAATCCCACCATGTCATATAGTATATGACATTTTAAAATGAACTGTTTAACTTAGTTTCTTGTAGTTTGTTGATTACTTTTACACCTGTGTCGGGTCGCCCTGCCGGGGGTCCCCGACAGTGCCGGAAGCGAAGTTCCCTTCTACCTCCGAAGCTGGCGAGGAATGGATGAACACTCAGGAATCCGATGCGATTTTAAAAGACTTTACTTATCACAGGTTCAGGCATACAAATCAGCAAAAAGGAAAAACCCGATGCTTACGATTCCAGGCTAGAACCCCAGCCACGTGTAGGCCAAGATGGCGACCACCACGTGTGAAACTTCCAAGGGGAATAAACGGCTCACAAGGCGAGATCCCACCGGGAAGAAGAAGCCCGGGAGAGCGGGAACCTGCAAGTTTATACCCCCAGCAACTTAGACCTTCCTCCCATTGTTATGGAAAAGCGGGAGGGTCCAATGCCCTTAGGTAGTCCCTCCCTGCATCTCACCTAGGGCCTTTACTGTGCTAATGTTTTGAGCCGGAATGCCTTTGAAATGTAGAGAAGGGGTTTCTGAGATGGCATGTCACTGTACCAAAGATCAACACCAATGCCAGTTAAATATTTCTCCAAGCCTTCACAAGTCTCCTCTACTTCATTGTAGTTTTATATTTTATCAGGGAGCCATGCTTGTTTGTTTGGAAGCAAACAGCATTTCCTCTCTGGTCTAATTACTTAGGTGTCCTTACGTGGCCAGGCTAATATGCTGGTAAGATCTAGCTAGTTCCACGATGATTGTGATAGCATGGGAGAATATTTATACCAGCTAGTACAGCATACATGGTCAGATAAACTGCCACATTTAGACTACCCCCTTATCTACGGAGTGATTTTCGGGAGGCAATCCAGAGCCAGATGCAGCGGCCTTTAGGAGTCCTGCAACAACCCCCCTGATTAGTTTACTAATAAAAATTGAAAAGGTAAGAAATATTTAGTAATGTACAGAAAATTAAGATAAGAAAAAAACAATTCCAATTGCAAAATGATAATACATGTTACTTTAGGATCCTAACTTGTTTTTGGACCCAAAGCAAAGTTCAAGATAAAGTGTTTTTAGCTGTCTGATTATAACGGACTGTAGTTTGCACTGTCCATAATTTGTGAGAGTCAATTTGCTATATTTTATGTAAAGTCGGGTGTCTGGAACAAAGTCTGTGGGGCTACTTCTGGAACAGCAATAGCGGTGATCATATGAGTATGAGTCTTTGGAGAGCAGCGATCAGGAACTCGTTCAATTGTCAGGAACACTGGATTGGGTCTCAGGAACACTGGAACAAGTATCTCGAATTCTGGAACAGGAGTCTTGAGTGCTGGAACAGGTGTCTGGAACATCGGTGTGGGGCGTCTTGCAGGGCTTCTTCAGCAAGGGAACATTGGCACCGGTAACTGTACCTGTAGCTTAGGCGAGACAAAAACACTTTTCGAGGTTAATCACAAGTAGAGAATTTAAGGCTTTGGCAGGAATTTAAGAACATGAAGAAACTTTAACACCTTGTGAAAGGGAAACATTAGGAAAAACTTTTTTTGCAGATTATTAAATTTTTGGTGAGCACTGTTTTAGGAGTCTTATAGTATTGAGCACTGTAGCGCAGGTTTACTGGATTCCAATATCTCATCCTGTGAACAGAATCATTAGAAAAACAATTTTTCATTGATTTAGCAGACATTTTTGTAATGAGCACTGTGATCAGAGTCCAAAGCCTCGAGCAACATAGAATTTGCAGCAGCCAAATTCTTTTTCTGTAAATCTTTAAACAAAAGCATTAAAATTTGTTATTAGTTGTTAGCAAATTTTTGATATTGAGCACTATACTTGGAGTTCACCCTTTTTTTCTCCTTTTTTAATTTTTAATTTTTTATTATTATTTTTTTACCTGTAAACAAAACATTAGAAAACTTATTAGTTTCTAAAACCTTGACACTGAACATCATACACGGCAGTCTATTTTTTTTAAAACCTTAAGAAACTTCATTAGTCACTTATACATATAAAACCTTAGAAAATTTTTACAAAATATCTTCTCCTTGAGGGGTTATTCAGGTGCTTTCACCTTTAAACACTTCAAAGCAGCAAGGAAACATTAAGACACTTACACATTAAACACTTAGAAAATAAATATTTTTTTTATGGTACCTTTTTTGGAGGGTTATTTAGGTGCTTTTACCTTTTAAACTCTCTCCAAGGCAGGGTTTTTTTTTTTTTTTTTTTAAGAAAGAAAGGGGTTATTTCCAGCGAAAGCATCAACAGGCTGCAATGCAAGGTTATTTTTATTATAGACGAACCAAGATCAACAGGCTGCAAAGCAAAATTATTGTTATTTAAGATGGACCATGTTTAACAGGCTGCAAAGCAAGATTATCATTATTAAGAAATGAACCAATTTGGGAGGTTTGAACAGTTTGCAATTTAAAATTAAGGCTTTATATTTAAAGAAATTAGGTGCTTTTAAACCTGCAAGCCATTTATAAACAGTTTTTACTTAGGTGAATTTACTGGTTTTTTGAGTTTGCATCAGTGATTTTTAGTGGCTCTTCTTGAGACAAGTTTAAGGTGAATAATGTTAAAGATACCTGTCTTTTTGTTGCTTTAATAACCGAATTTTTGAAAGCTTTTTGAGCACATTTAACACTTCGTCTTTAGCCATAACATTTACCATAAATCATTTGCCAAAACTATCCATTTGCCATAAGTCATTTGCCATAAATATTCAATCACATAACTTAATTGTCTGCAAACCTCCAGCCACGTGGGACGGAGCACAGACAAATAAAAGGCGGACAATTTAGTCCGGTTTATCTTTATGGAAAGTTATGGTACTTATGAAGGTGGCAGGCAGCTGTAGATTGAGCCTAAAGCTTTTTTTCAGCTGAATTAAATAAAGATGCCACCAAGAAATCTGTCTTTTCATTTCCTTAAACCAAAGGTCCAGGAAAGCATCTACTTTAAACTTAACAACTTGCTCTCCAGAACTTGCACTTTGCTCCCGTTGGGGGAGGTGCAGTTTTATTACAAAAAATCATAAGAGTTAGCATTAGAAAAGACCAAAATAAAGAATGGCTATGAGGTATGTTGCAAAGCTTACAGAGCTTTGCTCTTTGATTGTTAAATTTAGAACAGGAGGAACTACGAGCCTTTAGAGGCCTGGACAGGCTTTGGGAATTAATCTGTTCCTCCCCCATCCTCATCAGAGTTTGTAAGAATTTTAGGGAAGCCCCTCAACTTGAGATTCAGTCTCCATCAGAGGGGCATCCCCGCCTTCGGAGGTATTAACTCCGGGCAAATTTTCAGTGTGAGAGTTTGCCTCCTCTGGAGGTTTCTTTTCTTCCTTTAGATTAACGTCAAGCTTTAAAATCTGTTTGCTAGATTTAATTTCATGACTCTCTGAAAAAAGCCGGAGTTATAAAAGTCACCACTTTTACTAGCACCTGAAGAAACAGGTGAAGCCAGAACAAAAGAACAAACTTCCTGGAAGGAACCCATTTTTAACTCACGGTTTGAATGTTGCTCCCAGCTTTAGGAAAAGTTCTTCAACGTCTCGGTGGAACCTCCAGATGCAGGGGTGCCCACCCAGGGACGCCAAATGTCGGGGCGCCCGCCGGGGTCCCGACAGTGCCGGGAAGCGAGTTCCCTTCTACCTCCGAGCCGGCGAGGAATGGATGAACACTCAGGAATCCGATGCGATTTTAAAAGACTTTACTTATCACAGGTTCAGGCATACAAATCAGCAAAAGGAAAAACCCGATGCTTACGATTCCAGGCTAGAACCCCAGCCACGTGTAGGCCAAGATGGCGACCACCACGTGTGAAACTTCCAAGGGGAATAAACGCTCACAAGGCGAGATCCCACCGGGAAGAAGAAGCCCGGGAGAGCGGGGAACCTGCAAGTTTATACCCCCAGCAACTTAGACCTTCCTCCCATTGTTATGGAAAGCAGGGAGGGTCCAATGCCCTTTAGGTAGTCCCTCCCTGCATCTCACCTAGGGCCTTTACTGTGCTAATGTTTTGAGCCGGAATGCCTTTGAAATGTAGAGAAGGGGGTTTCTGAGATGGCATGTCACTGTACCAAAGATCAACACCAATGCCAGTTAAATATTTCTCCAAGCCTTCACAAGTCTCCTCTACTTCATTGTAGTTTTATATTTTATCAGGGAGCCATGCTTGTTTGTTTGGAAGCAAACAGCATTTCTCTCTGGTCTAATTACTTAGGTGTCCTTACGTGGCCAGGCTAATATGCTGGTAAGATCTAGCTAGTTCCACGATGATTGTGATAGCATGGGAGAATATTTATACCAGCTAGTACAGCATACATGGTCAGATAAACTGCCACATTTAGACTACCCCTTATCTATGGAGTGATTTTCGGGAGGCAATCCAGAGCAGATGCAGCGGCCCTTAGGAGTCCTGCAACACACCTGTTTATCAGGTATATTGAATTTTAGGTTTCTTTTCTATGATCTAGTTAGTTTCAGATTTAGGATGATGTCAGCTTCAAAGAATGTGTTTAGATGTTTTCCCTCCCTTCAACTACCACAAAATTATTTGGGAAGTTTATTCTGTGGCAGTTTGCCAGCATTCATTAGTAAAGTCACTTGATACTGGAATTTGGGAGGGGCAATTTTATTTCTCTTATTTTTGTTTAGATAAACAAGTTTAAAACAGTTGTAGTTTTAGATTTGTGATTTTTGGTGCACAGTTTGCACACCTCATCACCACAAAAGTGCTTAAAATCCTCCACAATGTTATTCCTAATCTTTTTCTTCCCTATCCACTCCACTCATTGATCTGTTTTCTAATCCAAAGTCAAATTATTGCCATCATTTGGTAACCATGATGACCATTTGGTGACCATTTGTGACCATCAGTTGGTGACCATTCCCTTTGCTTTTTTCTATACCAAAATGAGTATGACCATCTGATATTTGTCCTACCTCCGACTTATTTCACTAAACATCATACTCTATTTCAATTTAAGTTGCAGTGAACTTCAAGATTTTATCTCATAGATGTAATGCAGCCTATCTTAGTACAATCCCTGGCCCCTTCTATGGTTATCCAAACCCCACCCAGAATGATTCCTGAGCACACACTCTCTAACCTCTGAGCTCTGTGCTTTGAGTCAGAAGCTTTGTGCATATTCCCAGGTGTGTTTCAAAACCCAAAAGAAAACAGCGACCCAGGCCATTTGGATTGTATGTGCACACTCCTACTCATTTGCAGTTTTCAAACCAAAGATTTGCAAAGATATTGTGGGAATCTTAAGTTTGCTATCCCATCTAATTGGATGTCATTCAATAAAAGGAAGAGGTTAAAAGATAACTGTTACATGTGAGAGAGACTATCACAGCCTGGATCATCCACACCCACACTGCAGCAGTGTTTTTTTTTTTCAATTCGGCCCAGGTATGCTGAACCAGAGACTCTCAGACATGGGACAGAGCTGCTCCTTGCTCTCCCTGTGCCCAGATGCTCATGAGGCACCCGGGAGGAATGGCTGGTTCTAGCCCGGGCCTGCCACCCCAGCAGAGCCTCACAACAAGCTAGACGACCCCCCACCCCCCGACTCCGTGGGGGCCGCCATCTTTCACATCCGGACTTCCCTCTCGTAACAATTCCACCCAGCAGACCAGACTATCACAGCCAGGCTTGTGTGGCCGCTAGGCGCCGGCCGCAGTTTATCAATAAATGCAGAGATGACTACAAGAGTATGCCACCCACACGGCAAGCCTGGCAAGCAGCTCGTGTCGTATTTGATATGCCAAATACCAGTAACATTTATATTAGGTCATTCCCATGGCCTAATATAATGGTTTGAGGCTCTTTATGTTTCTGGAGCAAGCGGATGTCTTTGGGTTCTAGTAGCATGAGACAGGACATATGGAGATATTACTGGTGCCCGCTCTAGGAAATAGATGATGACGGGAAGATAGTGATAGTGATAGCTGTATAGTATTCTATTCTATATATGTATATATACATATATATTAAAAATTTTCAATAAAGTTGTGGTGTATATATATGTATATGTGTATATATGTATATATGTATACATACATATATACACCACAACGTTATTGAAAAATTTTTAATTGCACATATTCCTGTTGTTGTACTAAGTGCTGGAAATGAATACAGGTGTGTATATGTTGCAGGACACCTAAAAGCCTAGGCCTCTGCATCTGCCCTGGATTGCCTCCGCAGGTCATTTCATAGATAGGGGATAGTCTGAATGTGGCAGTCTTATCTGACCATGTATTCTGTACTGGCTGGTATAAATATTCTCTCATGCTACCACAAGCATTGTGGGACTAGCTAGACCTTACCAGCATATTTGCCTGGCCACGTTGGATCTCTAAGTAATTAGACCAGAGAGAAATGCTGTTTGCCTCCAAGCAAGCAAGCATGGCTCCCTGATAACTCAAAGGCAACTAAAACACAAAACTACCATGAAGTAGACGAGACTCTTGTGAAGGCTTGGGGAATTATTTAACTGGCATTAGTATTAGTCTTTGGTACAGAGACATGCCATCTCAGAAACCCCCCTTCTCTACTCTATAAAGGCATTTCCAAGCAGATCTTGGCTCAAGTCATTAGGTGAGGTGCTGAGAGAAATTACCTGAGGGCATTTGATCCTTCCTGCCAGGGGAAGTTACATTTAGCTTATTGCTTCTTCCAGCTCTGCTAGGAGGCTTTTAATTAGCTCTGCTGTCCTTGTAAACAACCAGATGGTCTCTTGAAGTTGCTACATTCTATGGAGCTGTTTTCCTGTTTTCATCTCTAGATAGCCCAGCCCAAAATGGGCTGGGCTGGGGAGTTTGGGCAGATTTCTAGCCATAAAATAAGCTGCAAGAAAAAAGAAGCTCTCTTTTTTTCTCCCTTTTGCCATTTCGGCTTCCCTTGGTGTTTTGCTTCACCGTCCTCTTCATTCTCTGTTTGGGCCTCAACACTTGGTGGCAGCCATCTTGACCTACACCTGGCTGGGGCCTAGCTGGGAACCCAGAGTCCGGAGGTTTTCCCTGCTCTTGGATTGTATATTGGATCCTGTGATAGTAAAGCCCTTTTAAAACTGCATCGGATTCCTGAGTCTTCATCCATTCCCCGCCAGCTTCGGAGGTTGAAGGGAATTCGCTTCCTGACACTGTCAGGGACCCCGGCGGCACCCCCGACATGTATATATCTTTCAAAAGCTAATAAAAATAATGATAAAGGCTCTTTGTGTTCCTGGAGCGAGCGGATGCCACTGGACCTCACGAGTCCATGACGATGAGTATGGGACCCAGGCCCTGTGTGGGCCAGACATGTGCTCCAGTGTTGCAGGACTCTTCTAAGAGCCTCTGAATCTGCCCTGGATTGCCTCCTGCAGGTCTCTTCGTAGTTAGGGGGTAGTCTAAATGTGGCAGTTTATCTGACCATGTATTCTGTATTGGCTGGTATAAATATTCTCATGCTACCACAATCATCATGGGACTAGCTTGAGCTTACCAGCATATTTGCCTGGCCACATTGGATATCTAACCAGAGAGAAATGCTGTTTGCCTCCAAGCAAGCAAGCATGGCTCCCTGATAACTCAAAGGCAACTAAAATACAATACTACCGTGAAGTAGCCGAGACTCTTGTGAAGGCTTGGAGAAATATTTAACTTGCATTAGTATTAGTCTTTGGTACAGAGACATGCCATCTCAGAAACCCCCTTCTCTACCCTATAAAGGCATTTCCAGGCAGATCTTGGGCTCAAAACATTAGCATATAATAGGGCCTAGGTGAGGTGTTGGAAGAAATTACCTAAGGAAATTTGACCCTTCCTGCTTCCCATAATAGTGGGAGGTCTAAGTTGCAGGGATATAAAACTAGGCTGCTTCCTCTCTGGCTCTCTCTTTTTGGGCTCTCTCTTGGGTCTCGCACCCATTTTGGGGGGAGACAGAGGAGGTCTTTGTCTCCTCTTTACAGGGCCTTAACACGTGGTGGTCGCCATCTTGGCCTACACATGTCTGGGGTTCTAGCTGGGAATCCTAAGCACCAGGTTTTTCCTATTGCTGATTTGTATGCCTGAACCTGTGATAAGTAAAGCATTTTAAAACTGCATCAGATTCCTGAGTCTTCATTCATTCCCGCCGGCCCCGGAGGTAGAAGGGAACTTCGCTTCCCGGTACTGTCAGGGACCCCGGCGGCATTCCCCCGACACTCCAGCACTTTGAGCTCTCTCTGCTCAGCCCCTGGGGCTGTGGTGCTCACATATACCCTGTCAGCGATGGCTGACGGCACTCACTGGGGCTTGCTGAGAGCAGAGCTGTTGGGATCGTGCTTAGTGCACAGGTGACTTCTGTCACTGAACTCCTTGCTTCAAGCAGAGCAGACAACTTAAACACAGGACCATCTGCTGGTCCCCAAAAATGTTTTATTCTTGAGTGGGGCACACCTAGAAATGCGCAGGGTTTCTGCTGGCTCTACATTCAAGAATTACTTCTGGGACCAGACTGATAGTCCAGTGGGTAGAGCATTTGCCTTGCATGTGGCCAGACCTGGGTTCAATTCCCAGGATCTCTTATGGTCCCCAAACACTGCCAGGAGTAATTCTGAGTACACAGCCAGGAGTAACCCCTGAGCATCACCAGGTGTGACCCAAAAAAGCAAAAAAAAAAAAAAAATTACTTTTTGCTGTACTTGGAGGACCCTGTGGAATGCTGGGGATCAAACCCAGATTTGCTGCATGCAAGGCTAGTGCCCTACCCATAGTACTATTGCTCTGGCTCCAAGGCCCCAAATTCTTATTTATTTGTTTTTTTGGGTCACACTCACCAATACTCAGGGATTTCTTCTGGCTTTGCACTCAGGAATTACTTATGATGGTGATCAGGGACCATATGGGATGCTGGGGATCAAACTTGGGTTGGCTCCATGCAAGGCAAATGCCCTACCCGCTGTATTATCGCTCTGGCTCCGGTCCCCAAATTCTTTTTTTTTTAATTATACCACTGTGAAAAAAAACCTGATCTTTCCCCTTTAAGTTTCATCAGTAAATGCTCGAGATGAGAGCTTTCTACTGAGAGTATACCACCTACCTACACGGCAGGGCCTGGCAAGCTACCCGTGTTTTATTTATGCCAAAAACTAGTAACAATTATGGACCTCAATTCCATGATCTGAAGAATGGTTTGAGACTCTTCCTGTCCCTGAAGCAAGCAGATGCCTTTGGGCTATACTTGGTTGCAGCAGGATGTATGGAGATGTTACTGGTGCCGCTCGAGCAAATCAATGAACAACGGGAAGACCGTGATACAGTGATTTGGGTTAGTGCCATGAAGAGGAATTTCTTGTTCATATGGGAGCACCATTGTTACTTTACCTGCTTTTTTTTTAGCCAATTGCATACTATTTTCTATAGAGGCTGAATTAAATGTCATTACTACCAAAAGTGAATGAGGGTTACTTTTTCACCACATCCCCATTGACACTGTCTGAGTCCATTTTTCTGATAGGTGAAATTCTCACTTGTTTGAGCTATCATTGCCATTCTGCTTTGCATTTCCATGATTTGACTTTTCACTTGTCTTCTGTTGTTCATCGATTTGCTTGAGTGGGCCCCAGTAATGTCTCCATTCATCCCTGTCATGTGCTAGTGTAGCCCAGTGGCATCTGCTCGCTCCAGGAACACGAATAACCTCAAACTGTTCATTCAGGTCATGGGAATGAGGTCTATTATTGCTACTGTTTTCGCACATTGAATATGAAACGGATAGCTTGCCAGGCTCTGCCATGCGGATGGGATAGTCTCTGTAGTAGGTAGGATAGACTCTCAGTTCTTGCAGTTACTGATGTGCTGCGCAAAGGGGAGAGTCAATAGTAACTCTGTGTCTCTGGTTCAGGGCTGACAGCCCAGGAGCAGTTTGTGGGCAGGTCCACTGGCCTCCCGGAAGGGAGAGAGGTGGGGGAAAGGGACCCCAGTTCCATCTCCACAGAAGCCCGGTGACTTTAGCCACTGAGACTTGCATACCTGGGCTTGAAATCAGCTTCTCTATAGGGTGAGGCTCTGATGAACTGGGCTTGAGATTGGCTTCTCTCTTGAGTGGAGCATTGATGAGCTGTAGAGTCTGATCGTTGTAAATGGCTGCCATCATGGAGCGGGGATTCTCCTGGTTTCTTCCGAGGCTCTATTGGGGTGGTGGAACAGGGTCAGAACCTGCCCTCCCTCCTGGCCGCCTCATGATTGGCCTAGCACAGGGAGAGCCGGTAGCAGCTCTGCCCCATATTTCTGTGTCATTTCCATGATAAATAATTCTAAATACTTTTTCATATACTGATAGAGCAACTGTATGTTCTTTAGCAACTGTGTGTTCTTTTCTGGGAAGAGTGTTTATCTCCATCTCCCCCCTCCTCCCTGCTTTCCTTTTGATGAGTGTATTTGGTTTTTGTTTTTCAACTTTATAAGTGTTTTATGTACCTTGGATATTAGCTTTTATCTTATGCACTAAGTGCTAGTAATTATTTTCCAGTTAGTAAAGTGTCTTTATATTAGCCCAACTACCTTTTGCATGTAAAGGCTTTTTAGTTTTATGTAATCTCTTTTTTTTCTTTTTTCTTTTTGATCCATGGAATAAAATCATTAAAAACACCTCTAAATACTGAAAACATTCTTGAGTTTTACTTATATTTTCTTCAATATGTTATGAATTCTGAGCTAATCTCTTAGATAGGTCTTTAATCCATATTGAGCTAACTTTTGTGAGTGGTGTGAGATATGGATCCCATCTCATTTTTCAGAATATAGCTATTCTGTTTTCACAACATGATATTTTTGGTGAGGTTTTCTTTTCTCTACTTCAGGCATCCAGCTCCTTTGTCATAAATGAAGTGAACATAGATCTGAGGGTTTATTTCTGGGCTTTCTATTCTGCTCTCTTGTTCGGAAGTTCTCTCTTTATTCCAGTACTCTTCTGATTATTTATCTTTATAGTACAATTTAAAGTCAGGAAATTCAATGCCTCTGGTCTTTATTCCAAGAATGACTGTTTGATATTTGGGGAACTCCCATCTTTTTTTCCCATAATGATGTTTGATATTTTGGGAGTTTTATAATTCCAGAATTTTAGTAGATTGTGTTCTAAATTTTTGATGTATATTATCAGAATTTTATGGATATTGTAGTAAATATTTATAATGATTTATGTACAATGGTCATTTTTTCCATTTCAAGAACTATATTATAACTTTTCAATTTTCTGCTGTCCTCTTCTATTTCTTTCAATAGTGACTTAATAGTTTATAGTTTTTAAGTTTTATAGTTTTAGTTTATAGTTTTCCATTTTTTGTTTGGTTGATTTTTAGTTATCTGAAGTTTTTGATTAAAATATTAAGTGAGATTGCTTTTTAATTTCACTCTCTTCCAGTTTATTATTTATAGAATTGCAGCATATTTTTTTGTTTTGGTTTTGTAGCCTAGTACTTTGGTTTCTTGTTTAAGAGACTTTTTTCATTGAGTCTTAGAATTCATATGTATATAATCATTTTATCTGAAAATTGTGGTAGTTCATCTTCAGCTTCTTTTTTTTCTAGCTTGGATCTATTTGATTTCTTTTACTTGATTGTTATGATGAGAATATCCAGAAATATATTGAATTATTGTGGAGAAAGTGAATATCCTTGCTTTGTGACTGACCTCAAAAGAAAAGTTTTTCATTTTTCATCATAGAGTATGATATTGGCTGTGGGTTTGCTGTGACTATGACTATATTGAATAATATATATTATTCAATATATATTGAGTAATATAGTAATGTTCCCTCTATCCCTACTTATTTGATAGTTTTCATTTGAGGTTTTTTCAGTTATAATAATCGAATTTATTGAATCAACATAAGATATATGGCTACACAGTTGTCCATTATTGAGTTTCAGTCATACAATATTCCAAAACGCATCCCTTCACAAATGCACATTCCCTGCCAACAATGTCCGCTTCCCTCCTTCCATCCCCCTCTGCCCTATCCTTAGAGTCTGCCTCTATGGCATGCACTTTTCTTCTCTGTCTATGTGTTTCTCTGTCTCTATGTGTGTTTCTCTTTCTCTCTCACTTTCCTTTTTATTCACAGTGTTTTGCCATATTGATATCGGAAGGATATCATACAAGTCACTTTACCTCCTTTTAGCACTCAGTTTTTTGTCCAGAGTGATCGTTTCCACTTTTTCATCATAGTGGTTGCTTCTCTGTCCTAATTGCACTCCCCCTTCACCTTTGTGGCAAGCTTCTCCTGAACAAGTCCTCCTGGCCCTTGTTTCTACTTTGGGTATTATTCACATACTATTTTTGTATTATGCAAATGAGTACAATCATTCTGTCTTGTCTGTCTCCCTTTGACTTATTACAGCAGTTGCTCTGCTGCTGAGACCTTCCAGTGAGTTTTCCATTTCACAACCAAGTTTTTTAGATATGTCATTTCTGCTTCTGTTTTATTGGCAGTCCATTCCAATATTTCTTTGAGTTCCATATACATCCTGAACAATTCTTCTCTAAATTCCTTATCAGAGATGCTATGTAGCTCATTATCACTAATTGAGTCTTCTAGTTTAGCATCTTCACTGAGCTGGTGGGTTTCTATGTTGCTTTACATTGTAACTTTGTAGTCTGGAGTTGTTTCTTGTCTGTTCTGTGTGATTAGGTTTCTACAGTTAGGGTATCTTTGTATGTTGATGGTGAGTTATGGAAAAGTGAAGAAATTTGGGGCAAATGGTGATACCAAGTTAAAAGCAGGGCCACTGATACCAGTGCTATTCCTCAGTTTCTTTGAAATAAGACTGGGTGAGCCAAGCTTCTGTGTCTCAGACCTCACATTCCTTATCCACTTCTCTGGAGGACGGGGGATTTCTGACCTGCCTGGCAGACAAAATGGCGATCCTGTATAAAAAGCAGGGAACCCTTACACAGTTCAATTTTGTGCCCTGAAACTAGGGCTGGGCTTAGTTGAGACTTTTTTTTTGTCATGAATGTGTGTTGAATTTTGCAAAAAAGCTTTCTGTGTAACTATTGGTGTAGTGAATTCATTGATTTGAGCATGTTGGACAATCTTTGCATTTTTTGAAAGTATCTCACTTCAACACATTATATGATACTTTTTGATATATTGTTGGATTAGGATTTCTGAGATTTTTTTTTTAGGACCATACCTTGTGGTGCTGATTATAGTTCTAAGCATTTCAGGTTTAACATGGGAGTTGTCATTTCCCCTATTTATGCTATTAAATAGGTTTAGATAAGTAGGAGCTAGGTTATTTGAACTGCACCCCTTCCAGTGCTAATGGGGACCCATCCTATCCTACTGGGGCACACAGTCCACTGCAGTTAATTTCGGACTCTCCTTTGTGCTCTTCTTCCCCTACCTGTTGGTCATAGGGATCTGTCTCCTACTCAGATATAGTGTTTTGCAGAGTTAGCCTTCTCTGGCTAACTGATGTTGGGTTTTGTATTGTAAGTGAAATGTTGCTTTTTCTCTTTCCTGTATGCCCTCTGCATAGTCTTTTGTTAAAAAATGCCCTTTTGTATAGACACAGAAAGACAGTTATTGCTATGCATTTTTAAATATAGGACTTAATTAACTCTGAAATATTTACTTCTGGGCGTCTGTCATATTTACCTGACTTAAACCTCAGTTGCTCTTTGATTGATCTTAGTTCCTTATACCCCAAAAGAAGGGTCCCATTGCAGGAGTTGAATGGACCCAGAGCAAGCCGTGAATAAGCTACTTTGACATGGGGCAGGATAAGCATCATATGAAGTATAATAAGTTAAGAGCATGGTCCTGGAGCAAACTCTGTTATGACACAAATATAAGCAACTGATTTTGGACCTGATTGGGGTTAGGAAAAAATTAACCTGCCTGAGGATTGTAGTTTTTATAAAGAGTTGACACTGTATTATATAAAGAGCTGACTCAGGAAAACCACCTTTTACCATGAGACCATCTTAAGCTTAATCCAGAGTGTAGTTAAAATTCTCTATCTTTTACTGTGTTTATACCAAATGACTAGAAATATTATTAAGAAGTAAATAGAACATGATTGTGTGGGTTACCAGTAAAGGAAAGGAGAAAGCATTATACCCTGAGATGGAATTCTGCCCTTATCCTGGGGCAGGTAATTAGCTGCTGTAGGGCAGGTTGCCATCCATGGAGGAAGTCTAGGACTGGGTTTTTACATCTGCTCATTGTTTCAGAATTAAACTTCTATGACCTTTATGTAACCTGAACCCCAAAGCTCTATGATTTCTCTATAATTAGCCAACTTTACTTGGATTAAGAGGCTACTGTTTACCAACAAGCCTATGGTCCTGTTGGTCCTCTTTCCCACCAACCTGGGGAACTGTCATTGCCCTGAATGCACCATGAAACCCCACTGAACACCAACATTGTGATGCTCCAGACTTACTCCTGACTCTGTGCTCAGGGATCATTCATTTCTTATCGGTATGGAGGACTATATGGGAGTGCTGGAGATCAAATCCAAGGTCAAACACTTGCAAGACAAGTGCCTTATCAGATATACTCTCTCTCTCTCTCTCTCTCTCTCTCTCTCTGTGTTTTGGAAGGCTGCTTAGTTTTTGTTGAAAATCTTCACATCAATGTTCAATATTAGTTTATAACTCTTTTAGTGATATCTGTATGCGCTTTTGGCTTTAAGATTAAGTTGGTTTTGATGTAAGTAGGCAGACAGGGAAGGGCCCCATGGCAATGAAATGAAAGTTCTGGGAATAGAACTACTACCCGTAAGGCTGTCCAGACCCACCTTGTGGAATCAGGAACCAAGACTCTAAATACATTAAAAATTACATGAAATAGATTAATTCTATAAATGTAAAATTTAGTAAGAGTGAGGCTAATTAATTTTTTTTTAATTTGGGTCACACCAGCAGTGCTCAGGGGCTTACTCTTGTTTCTGTGCCTTGGAATCATACCTGGCAGGTATCGGGGACTATAAAGGATGCCAGGGATTGAATCCAGGTTAGTAGCATACAAAAAGATCACCCCATCCACTCAAGAACCCCATCTCTCAAGGTCCAGAATCAAGAAAATTTTTTAAGGAAACAATCTGAATAAGCCTATGAAAATATGAATGTGTGTTCTATCCTGAGAAAGGGAATTGTCTCTATATGCTAGAAAATATTATAGTTAATGCTTTAAATATATGCATTACAATGTAAACAATTTAAAATTTTTTTTAGCAATTTTAAAATGCCTGATCAGATATAGAACATCCAATAAAAATGAAAATTTAATTTGATATTGAGGCTATGGAAATCCCTTCCTAAACTGGAAGTAAACATACCTTTTAAATCTAGTAGAGAAGAACCATATGCACCATGAGTGAGCGCTATACTAGTGACAAGTGCTGAGAAGTTTCTCTTGTCATTAAAGAGGCTTCCTTAACTCTTCTTGCAAAACTAGTTTCTATACTAAGAATTTTTTTTTTTTTTTTTTTTTTTTTGCTTTTTGGGTCACACCAGCGACGCTCAGGGGTTACTCCTGGTTTTGCACTCAGGAATTACTCCTGGTGGTGCTCGGGGGACCATATGGGATGCTGGGGATCGAACCTGGGCCGGCAACAGGCTGGCCACATGCAAGGCAAATGCCCTACCCACTGGGCTATCACTCCAGCCCCTAAACTAAGAATTTCTTAAGCTGCTGCCTATCCTTAAAACTATCAGTTTTTCCGATTGGAATGATAATCTAGCTATCCAAAGTATTTTGGTGACATGTTCACTATTTCACTCATACCACTTTTCTTCTGTCTTTTAGATTTGCTGTAAATCTTAGGGACTTTTTCCTTCATATCTAATTTCCTGTTTTGATCTTGCTCTTTTCAGCATTCTGTCTGTCTTTTTCCCTTGTCATTTTAAACATAACTTGTCTTAGAATTTTCTGGTTATGTCGGTTTCAATGGGACACACTCTAATTAGAATGACAAAATCCAAAGGCAGAAATACAGAGACAAAATATTGAAAGCAATAAAATTGATGTAGGAAGTTATATGTAAAGCTTCTTCTGTAAGATCCATAGCAGATATATCAACTGAGACTCCCAGTTTAGAGAGAATAGGATAATATAGTAAAACAAAACAAATTAAAAAAATCAATGAAATGGAATACCTATAGAAGAATACTCACCCAGCCAGAGTGATACTCAGATATTAAATAATGATGTGTATCTTCATAGACAAGCAACAGTGCAGGAACTTTATGGCCTTGAAGCCAACTTTTAAAGAAGTGCAAAAGAGGGTTTTTTTTCCAAAGAGAAGACAAAATCCACAAACATTCATAATTTCTACAAATTGGTGACTATAAAATATTTAATTTCAATGATCTCATTTAGTGAAACCGAAAGCTAGTTTTTGAAAGAATAAAGAAGATTTAAAAACCATTAGTGGAAGATAAAAAGAAAGAGAAAGAAGGAAAGAAAGAAAGTGAGAGAGAGAGAGAGAGAGAGAGAGAGAGAGAGAGAGAGAGCGTGCGTTCAGGAGGATCTCCTCCCAAGCTTTTCATTCCCTTGTAGAAATCTGAATAATTAGAAATCCTCTAAGTTTCTCTGAAACAAAAATTATCCTGATTCCAGAAACACATAAAGACATCAGTAGAAATGAAAGCTACAAGCCAATATTTTTGGTGAATATCTATGCAGATATTCTTAACAAACTTTAGTAAACACACTCTAACAAATAAAAAATATACAGTATGCTCAACTAGAATTTATCTAGAGAATACTAATACTAATATGATTTAAGATATGTCAATTAGTGTAATACACCATATAAAAACAAAAATTAGAAACATAATCATATCAATAGCATTTGAAAAACCATTTGACGAAATCTAATACCCATTTATTATAAAAACCATCAAATGGGAATAGAAGTTTCTTTCTCAATGTAGTTAAAGCCATTTTCTAGAAACCCACAAAAATATTATAGTCAATGGTGAAAAATTAAAAGACATCTTTCTAAGATTAGGCACAAGAAAATATTGTCCACTCTCACCACTGCCATTCAATATAGTATTGCTAAAACAATCAGAAATACGAGCAATTTAAGATTTTCAGATTTGGAAAGAAGTCAAGCCACCACTATTTGCATATAACATAATCCTAAGAAAGTGGGAAAGACTCTATAAAATAGCTCCCAGAATCAATACACTCCCATAAGGTGGAATGACTGCAAAATGAACACAACAATTTGTATATTTGGATATGTGAACAATGAAACACAAAACAGGTAAAAAAGAAATTCCGACCACAATTGTGCCTAAAAAATAAAATGCTTTCGGGGCCGGAGCGATAGCCCAGTGGGTAGGGCGTTTGCCTTGCACGCTGCCGGCCTATGCTGGCCTAAGTTCGATCCCTGGCATCCCATATGGTCCCCCTGAGCACTGACAGGAGTAATTCCTGAGTGCAGAGCCAGAGTATCCCCTGAGCATCGCCGGGTGTGACCCAAAAAAAGCAAAAAAAAAAAAAAAAAGGCTTTGACAGCAATGTGAAGAAGAGATGAGAGTCACTCCTGGACTACCAAACCTGCTTACTCCAGCACCCACATATCAAGTCTGTGTCCACTGCCGCACCACCTCAAGAGAAAAGTTGAAGGGGTGCTACAGGAGATAAAGCCAAGATTAAGAAGTAACCACGGAGATAATCTACAAGATTACCTGTTAAATCATCTTTCCAAATCCAGATCCCAAGCCTTAAAAGAACCCTGCAAAGAAGGGACAGCAGATACCCAAAGGGAAAAGGGAGAAAACTGGTAAGGATGAGAATAACCCTGCAGAAAGCGGAAATACCAAAACAGGCCAGGCACAGACATTTGGAGATGCAAAGTGAAGTGTGCATTTTTCAGAGCTGTGTTCTGGTGACTGTACAGTTTGATATACTATTTTTAATAAAATTTTATAAAAATGCAGAATTCTATTTTGCTTCTTTTATAAGCTGTGTTTTTATAACACTTCATTAAGTCACTAGTAGAATGACTCCAAAGGTGGAATCCCTGGAGAGAAACAATGTCCCTATTGTTTTTGAGAGTTTTCCTCTGGTTCCCAGGAGGTGGGATTCCTTGAGGTTGACACACATAAGTCACCTTGACATCAATGTCAACTGTGGTGTGAAGAAACTAAAACGTGTTTTTATTTTAAAAATGGAAATATATATATTTTTTTATTTTAGCCTTCAGAATGAATTTGAGTCCCTTAACCCCAGAGAAACCCGTTGATCCTTGACTCCCAAAAAGTGATTACCAGGATGTCAAGCAATTTGGGTTTTGCTGTGGCCCCACTGACATGGCAGCCCTAAGAGAAATGCTTTTTTTTATTACATTGCGGAATCTCCAGGTCGATCATTCTATTGCTTTTGTTTCATTTCCTCAAAGTTTGGTCGACTTGTGAAAAGTTGCTAAACAATAAACTAAATGTGAAATGTCAAACTTCACTCTAACTTCTGTTCAGAACACCAAATGAAGACATCATGGGGTTTTGTAGTGGCTTTCTGATTTGGCTTTCATGGAAGAAGAGAGTTTGATAGCTCTTGCTTACCCTTAACAATTGTTTGCCCATGTCCTGCCTGAAATACCATGATTATTTATGAAAAGTATCTTTAAGAAAGAGAGAGAAAGGGAAAGAAATAAAGAACCTGCCATGGAGACAGGCTGGTGGAGGGGGAGGGAACCGGGGATGTTGGTGGTGGGAGATGGGCACTGGTGGAGGGATGGGTGCTGGAACATTGTATGTCCAAAGCCCAAATATGAGCTTTTAATTGTATATCTTTGTAATTGTATATCTCATGGTGGTATAATAAAATACTTTAAAAAGAAGTATATTTGATATGCCAAATACCAGTAACAATTATAGACCTCATTCCGGAATAGATTGAGGCTCTTTATGTTCCTGGAGCAAGCAGATGCCCTTGGGCTCTACTAGCATAAGATAGGACATATGGAGATGTTACTGGGGCCCACTCGAGCAAATTGATGATAAACGTAAAATTGATTCTATTTTACTTTTTTTATAAGCTGTGTTTTTATAACACTTCATTAAGTCACTAGTAGAATGACTCCAAAGGTGGAATTCCCTGGAGAGAAACAATGTCCCTATTGTTTTTGAGAGTTTTCCTCTGGTTCCCAGGAGGTGGGATTCCTTGAGGTTGACACACATAAGTCACCTTGACATCAATGTCAACTGTGGTGTGAAGAAACTAAAACGTGTTTTTATTTTAAAAATGGAATTTTATTTTATTTTATTTTAGCCTTCAGAATGAATTTGAGTCCCTTAACCCCAGAGAAACCCGACAGTGATACAGTGATACAGTGAAAAAGAAAGAAAGAAAGAAAAATAGCAAAAAATAACTGTTATGCAAAAAAAAGTATCTTTAATGAAACTGGATAAAGTTTAAAAAAATGAAGTAAGTGGGAATCAGTTCAACTAAAGAGGTAAAAGACTTACACTAAGAAAACTGTAAGTCTCTACTATGAGAAATTGAAAGAACAAAAACAATGGAAATGCGTGCCCTGCTTGGGTATTGGAAGAATAAATATTGTCAAAATGACAACCCGACCTAAAACAATATATAGATCTAATATAGTTCTATAAAAGTACCTGTGACACTTTTTAAAGACATACACTAAATGCGTAGCTCTGGGGAAAAAGAAGCTCTCATTCACTGTTGGTGGAAATGCTGACTAGTTCAACATTTGTAGAAAACAATACAGATGCTCCATATTACTGAGCGGTTCTGCTTCTTGGCTTCTACCCAGGGTCCAAAAGGTATCCTCTAAATACATCTGTGTTCCTAAATTCATTGCATCACTATTCACAATAATCAATATTTTGGAAAACCCATGTCTAAGGACATATGACTAAATAAAGAGACAGTGGCATATCACAGTGAGTGCTACTGTGTTATAAGAAAAGACAAAAGCATGTGATTTGCTGCCAGGTGTGATGTACTTGATAGTGAAAAAAGCCAGAGAAGAGCAAACACAGAATGGCCTATCTCATATTCAGGATTAAAGATGCACAGTAAGAAAAATAGCAAATGCCCAAAGGCAGAAGACTCAACTGTTCTACAGGACTGAGCTTACCGTAGAAAGGGGTAGCAGGGAAAAGTGGGGCGGGGGATTGTGACAATAGTGATGGAAGGAAACAGACACTCTGGTGGAGAGTTTGGTGTTGGAACATTGTATCCATGAAACCTTAAAGGTAAATGTATTGTAAATCACATGCTTAAAGTTAAACAAACATTTAAATATCTTGAGTGCACATAATGCTATCATACCAAAACACATGTTATATTTGTAAGACATGAATATATATATATATATATATATATATATATATATATATATAAACTTCATCCTGACACTGGACTAGATATCAACCACAGGGTTGAAGATGATTGCTCCTGTGTCATCTGTTCGAGTTATGCACAATCCAGCATAACTTAACAGTATAACTCAAGTCTCTTCAACCCTGCAGTGTGACCTGTCCAATCTACAATCCAGAGACTGGACAAATGGTGTACAAGTTCTTGGCCCTGAACATGTGAGATTTGGCAGACCAAGGGTGGCCAGGAGCCAGATAGGAACTCCAGGCAAATTGTGATTGCTTCACTGGGCTCAATGCTATATAAAGACTCCCTTTTATGTGTGTCCAGGGCATGAAAGGCAAAAAAAAAGTTGTGGGGAGTCTGGGTATTCTTTTTGTAAAATATGGGGATTGGGTACCATGGGGATGATGTATGGGTTAAAAGAGAAAAAAACAGATGGGGGGCTTTGGGTGAAAGTGTTCTCATGAGGTTTGGAACTGGCCTGGTGTCACTCTTGCTGCATTGTTACAGCCAATGTCTTGATTCTCTCAAACTCAAGGTGTGAGGAAACAGGCTCCAGCTCCTGACGGAGAGAATTGTGAGTCAGGCAGGCATCAGGGTAGCAGTGGGCCTAGTTAATAGGGGCCCATTTTTGAAATTCACCCTGTATTCAAAGTCCTAGATGGCAGCTCTAACTCAAAGGAATTAACAGTCTGTATTCCCTTTCTCTCCTTTGTAAACTCAGGAAGGATTCTTTGTTTTTTGTTTTTTTGGGTCACACCTGGAGATACTCAGGGATTACTCCTGGCTCTGCACTCAAGAATTACTCCTAGCAGTGCTTGGGGGCCATATGGGATGCCAGGGATCAAACCCAGGTTTGCTACATGCAAGGTAAATGACCTCCCCTCTGTACTATTGCTCCGGTCTAGAAAAGATTCTTTTGTTTGGTTTGGGGGGGCCACACTCAGCAGTGTTTAATACTTACTCCAGGCTCTATGCTCAGAGATCACTCTAGGCAGACTCAGGACCATATGGGGCACTAGGGATCAAACCTAAGTTGGCTGCATGCAAGGCATGCAAGTACCTGTCTACACCCCAGCAGAGCCTCGCAAGAAGCTAGACAACCCCTCACTTCATGAGGGCCGCCATTTTCCACATCCGGACTCCCTTTCATCAGAACTCTACCCAGCAGAAGAGCTGATCCCAGCCCGGCTCACGCGGCCGCCACGCAGTTCATCAATTAATGCTGGAGATCAGAGGTGACTACAAGAGTGTGCCACCCGCACGGCAGAGCCTGGAAAGCTACCTGTGTCATATTTGATATGCCAAATACCAGTAACAATTATAGACCTCATTCCCATGACCTGATGGAATGGTTTGAGGCTTTTTATGTTCCTGTTGCAAGCAGGTGCCCTTGTGCTCTACTAGCATGAGACAGGACATATGGAGATGTTACTGGTGCCCACGCGAGCAAATCGATGATGAATGGGAAGACAGTGATACAGTGATATAAATATACATATATACATATATATACGTATATATATTGTTCCTTGTGTGAATCTTAGGATGCTATGTCTTTTGACCAGTATCTTTTATGTAAACTTCATTAGACTGATTCTTTGTCTCCAGTAGACATCAGAACAATGACTCCCAAAGATCTAAAGTTAATGTCGGCAAAGCAAAGCAACAATGAGTTATCATCTCACACCACAGAGACTAGCACATATCCAAAAGAGCAAGAACAACAAGTGCTGGCATGGATGCAGGGAGAAAGGGACTCTCATCTATGGTTGGTGGGAATGTCAACTGGTACAGTCTTTTTGGAAAACAATATGGACATTCCTTCAAAGACTAGACATTGAACTCCTGTTTGACCCAGGCATGCCACTCCTGGGAATATACCCTGGGAAGCCAAAAACGCACAGCAGAAACACTACCTGCACTTTTATTTCCATAGCAGCACTATTCACAGTAGCCAGAATCTGGAAACAATCAGATTGCCCAAGAACTGATGACTGGATAAAGAAACTTTGGTACATCTATACAATGGAATACTATGCAACGATTAGGAAAAATGAAGTTATAAAATTTGCCTATAAATGGATGGACATGGAGAGTATCATGTTATGTTGAGTGAAATTAGTCAGAAGGGAAAAGACAGATATATAAGGACATTAATTTGCATTATATCTATATCTATATCTATATCTATATCTATATCTATATCTATATCTATATCTATATCTATATCTATATCTATATCTATATTGATATCGATATCTATATCCAAGGTCAGGCAAAGCATGGATCAGGAGATCTTGTCAAAGGTGGAAAGTACCACAAACATGTGGGTGTCAGAGCTTAGGTAAGATAGAGAAGGGAACAATGAGTTAGTAATTGTCGAAAGTGATAATAACAGCCTAGAATTGAGCATTGAATACAGGCAAAAAGATACACATGATAACCTCTAATTATATGATTTGCAATCTGTAGTATGTAAGAGAAGGAAGAGAGAGAGAAAGAGAGAGAGAAGAGATAAAGAACCTGCCATAGAGGCAGGCTAGAGGAAGTGGAAGGGAATCAGGGACATTGGTGGTAGGAAATGGGCACTGGTGGAGGGATGGGTGCTGGAACACTGTTTGACCGAAACCAAAACATGAACATCTTTGTAATTGTATATCTCATGGTAGTATAATAAAATATAAAATAAAAATTTTAAAAAAAGTGAAATTTTCTAAGAAGAGATTTTTCCATTTAAAGGAGTAATATTCAGTACTCTTCTGTTTGGATGATTAATATTCTATTTTAGAAATAATTTCTAATTCACATGTTACTTTTTTTAACTACTGTTTTATTTTATTTAGAAAATTGTCACTTTGATTCCAATTTATGTCTTTAAATGCTGCATAGACAAATAATACTCTTATTGAATATTAATACTATTTTATATGATTATAAAATGAATTGTTATTTGGATATTAATACTATCTTATATGATTATAAAATGAATTGTTCTTTAGAACATTCAATTTTAGATTAAAAATCTATATAATTTAACATAAATATATGCATGCAAATGTATGTTTTGTTGGATTTCATATGACTAAAGTATACTTTTAAAGACCTAAAATGACAGGAACATAGTATTTTTCAAATATTTTGTATTAACTGTTATGACCTAATAACTGTATTTTCTAATATAGGCCTAAAGTTCTCTTAGTCTGATTTTTTAAAGGCTGCTACTAAGACTCACAGACATGGGGCAGAGCTGCTACTGGCTCTCCCTGTGCCTAGCCACTCATGAGGCGCCCGGGAGGGATGGCAGGTTCTAGTCCTGGCCCGCCACCTCAGCAGAGCCTCACAACAAACCAGACGACCCCCCACTACATGAAGGCCTCCATTTTCCACATCCGGACTTCCCCTCATCAGAACACCACCCAGCAGACCAGCCTATGCAACCCGCACGGCAGAGCCTGACAAGCTACCCGTGTCGTATTTGATATGCCAAATACCAGTAACAATTATAGACCTCATTCCCATGACCTGATTTAATGGTTTGAGGCTCTTTATGTTCCTGGAGCAAGCAGGTGCCCTTGGTCTCTACTTGCATGAGACAGGACATATGGAGATGTTACTGGTGCCCGCTCAAGCAAATTGATGATAAACGGGAAGACAGTGATACAGTGTGAAGTTCTTAGTCTGCCTCTTTCTCTTTGGAGGTAAGATCTTGCTTTCACTTAATTAGGAAAGTCAGTCTTTCAAAGCATTTCTAATTCATTGGTTTCACTCCACAGTTGAATACCTATTAAGCCCCAGGCTTTGAGGTATATGCCCTAATTCTGTTAGACCAGCACATAGCTTTTAACAACATAGGAAGGAGAAAGGCCAATGCCTTATACTGTCACCAGTTTAATCTTAAATTAAAAAAAAATGGAAGCTTTCTTCTATTATTTTCTTCTGATCTTAGTACGTTGCCCATGTCCTGTTGTGCTTGCGGCTTGTCCCAGTTCCCGGTATAGGGATCACTTGTGGCCTAGAGCTCAGGAGTGATGCTGTTGGGAATCAAGCCCCAGGATTCATGTGCAGGTCTTGTACTTTTCCCACTCAACTATTTCTCTAAGCCTTCCACAATTATTTTCTTCTCAAAGAATAGAATTTGGGGGCTGGACCTACACACCTATTTTACAAACTTGCTGAGGAATCTTTAGAGTCCCTTAATTTCTCCCATCATTCTTTATGTAAGTATAGCAAAATATAAACTTTTTCTGAATCTTCCATACCAGTTTGTTGATAAGTAAAGTGATTTTCTTTTTCTTCTTTTTTGGCTTTTTTGGGCCACTCCCAGTGATGCTCAGGGGACCATCTGCACTTAGGAATTACTGAGGCTCTGCACTCAGTAATTACTCCTGGCGGTGCTCAGGGGACCATACGGGATGCCGGGGAACAAACCCATGTTAGCTGCATGCTAGCCAAATGCCCTACTATGGCGCTATAGCTCCAGCCCTGTAAAGCAATTTTCAAGAAAGAATCCTCCAGAACCTTTTCCAACAGCAATGTTCATATAAACCTATACACAGTTCACAATAGTTAAGCAGTGAAGTACTATTCAGTTGCGAATTATCTCCATTTTTCATAACAGCAGGATGACTAACCCTGTCATTTACTAATTTATCCAACAAATGTTTATTCAATTCAGGTAATATTCTAATTACAGTGCTTGGAATGAAAGACATGTACTGGTGAATGATACAGTCAGGGAACTTACTGTATATGTTCATTACTAACTGGAAGACAACAACCAACAGGAAGTTATGGAAGAGTACTGGAAGTATGGTTATATAGATATTAGTTTAGGAAAGTCAGTTCGTAAACTTCTAGATTTGTTTGCCAGGGCACTCAGCCTGAAGCTAATTCTTCAAACAGCTCCTAATACATACATACATCAAATTATGTAAAACTATAATTTATTATGAGTTTGTATTGAGTTATGTTTTTGGTTTGGGATGCCTTCAGACTGTTAAGAAGGTAGGCTTTTTTAATTTTATAAAAATGATATTAATATTTATTAATTTTACTATACTGGGGTTTTCAAGCTCACATAAATTTCCCTGCATTTAATATAACTTTAGTTTTTAATTTATTTTTAAAAAATATTTATTTTTTTTTATTTAAAAATATTTTATTATACCATCGTGAGATATACAATTACAAAGATATTCATGTTTGGGTTCTGGTCATACAGTGTTACAGCACCCATCCCTCCACCAGTGCCCATTTCCCACCACCAATGTCCCCGATTCCCTTCCACCTCCCCTAGCCTGCCTCTATGGCAGATTCTTTAACTCTTTACTCTCTCTCTCTTTCTCTCTCTCTCTTTCTCTCTTCATTCTCTTACACACTACAGCTTGCAATGCATACATTTAGAGGTTATCATGTGTATCTTTTTGCCTGTATTCAATGCTCAGTTCTAGGCTGGTATTATCACTTTCAACAATTTTAGCACATTGTTTTAGCACATTCTCTGTCTTACAGGGTAGGTATTTTTTAATGTGTACTTTCTACTCTGTCCGTCATGACTAAAATAATGCCCAAATATGTGAACATAGTTGTTTCTTAATGAAAATGTATTGACTAAACATTTTACTTTTAGGAGCATAATTCCAGGAACAAATATATTCAGTTTGTTTCATCATGTTCACATTATCATATGCTCAGTTGCATATGGTCACATTAGTATTACCAGAGCTCATAAACAGGTTGAGACTTGAAAGTGGCAGAAAACATAGAACTAGACAATTTGTAAACAACTATAATTTCTAAAGTTTTGTTTAATTAATTTTCTTGGTATCAAATTACATTTTCTATGGTTCTATAAAACTACCTTATTTAGATTTTTAAAAAAAATTTATTTTGGCTGCCATACTTAGGGGTTACTCCTGGTTCTGCACACAGGAATTACTCCCAGCAGTTCTTGGTAACCATATTTGATGCCAGGTATCTAACATTGGTTGACTATGTGTAAGGCAAGTGCCTTGCCCATTGTAAAGCCCCAAGCTACCTTATTTTAAATATATTATAAAAGTGGGAAAATTGCAAAATTATACACGTAAGTTTTTTTTAAAGTATTTTATTATACCACCGTGAGATATACAATTAAAAAAGATGGTCATGTTTTGGTTTTGGTCATACAGTGTTCCAGCACCCATCCCTCCACCAGTGCCCATCTCCCACCACCAATGTCCCCAGTTCCCTCTCCCCTCCCCCAGTCGGCCTCCATGGCAGGTTCCTTATTTCTTTCCCTTTCTCTCTATCTCTTTCTCTTTTCCTTCCCTTCCAGATTGCAGATTACAGAACATACATTAAAGGGTTGTCATGTGTATCTTTTTGCCTGTATTTAATGATAGGTTCTAGGTTGTATTAGTACTTTCGACAATTGTTAGCACACTGTTCCATTTTTCTGTCTTACCAAGCCTCTGACTCCCACATGTCTGTGATAATTTCCACCTTTGACAAAACCTCCGGATACATGTTTCACTTGACCTAGGATATTAGTATCATAATATAAACATATATATTTATGTCATGCAAATAAATTCAGTCATTCTATATATGTTTCTCTCCATCTGGCTAATTTTACTCAACATGATCTTCTCCATGTCCATTCATTTATAGGCAAATTTCATAGCTTCATTATTCCTAACACCTGCATAGTATTCCATTGTGTAGATGTACCAAAGCTTCTTTATCCAGTCATCGATTATCAGGCACTTTGGTTGTTTCCAGATTCTGGCTATTGTGAATAATGCTGCTATGAACATAAAAGTAGCGATGGTGTTTCCACTGCATATATTTGGCTTCCCAGAGTAGATTCCCAGAGAAGAGACCCAGAGTATGGCTGGGTCAAATGGGAGTTGAATTTCTAGTCTTTGGAGGAATGTCCATATTGTTTTCCAGAAAGGCTGTACCAGCCGGCATTCCCACCAACAATGGATGAGTGTCCCCTTTTCCCCACACCCACGCCAGCACTTGTTGTTCTTGTTCTTTTGAATATGTGCCAGTCTCTGTGGTGTAAAGTGGTATCTCATTGTTGTTTTGATTTGCATCTCTCTGATGATTAGTGATGATGAGCATTTTTTCATATGTTTTTTGGCCACTCGAATTTCTTTCTTGTTGAAGTTTCTGTTCATTTCTTCTCCCCATTTTTTGATGGGGTTGTTTGTTTTCTTCTTGTAAAGTTTTAACAGTGCCCGATATATCCTGGATATTAACCCCTTATCATATGGGTATTCGGTGAATATTCTTTCCATTCTGTGGTCTGCCTCTGTATCTTAGTCACTGTTTCTTTAAGGTTAAGAAGCTTTTTAGTTTCATGTAGTCCCATATGTTTATCTTTTCTTCTAGTTGCTTTGTTAGTGATGTTTCACCTTTGAAGATGCCTTTAGCTACAATATCGTGGAGGGTTTTTCCTATATTTTCTTCAATGTGCTTTATGGATTCAAGTCTGATATTGAGATCTTTAATCCATTTTGATCTGATTTTTGCGCATTGTGTTAGACAGAGAGAGGTCCAAATTCATTTTTTTACACGTCGCTGCCCAGTTTTCCCCAAAACCACTTGTTGAAGAGGCTTTCCTTACTCTATTTTGGACTCTTTGCACTTTTATCAAAGATTAAATTATCATGTGTTTGAGGTTGGGTTTCAGGATACTCATTTCTATTCCATAGGTCCACAGGTCTGTTTTTATTCCAATATCACTCTTTTAATTACTACTGCCTTGTACTACAGTTTGAAGTTGGGAAAGGTGATGCCTCCCATCTTCTTTTTCCCGAGAATTGCTTTAGCTATCCATCCATGGGGGTTTACTGTTCCGCACAAATTTCAGGAGTGTTTGGTCTATATCTTTGAAGAATGTCATGGGTATCCTTATAGGGACTGCATTGAATCTGTACAGAGCTCTAGGGAGTATTACTATTTTGACAATGATGATTCTCCCCATCCATGAGCAGGGAATGTGTTTCCATTTCCTCTTGTTCACTTTTATCTCTTGGGGCAGTGTCTTGTAGTTTTCTTTGTACAGGTCCTTTGCACACTTGGTTAAGTTGATTCCTAGATATTTGATTTTCTGTGGCACAATTGTGAACGGAATTGTTTCCTTAATATCTCTTTCTCTTTCTTCTATTTCGTTATTTGTATATAGGAAAACCACCGACTTTTGATTTTGTATCCTGCCACTCAACTATATGATACAAGTAAGTTTTTTAAAGATTTTTATAGAACCATTTAAGTCTACTAAAATAACTTTTCTCTGTGGTTATTTATTTCCAAATTGGCCCTCCTAATCATCTTATACTCCCCTAGGCAATCTTTGCTTCTTCACATCGCAGTTTTGAAAATTCCTAGGTAATTCCTTAGTATAAAGTTTCACATCTTTACATTTCCCCATTAACCCTGGGTTTTCATTTTTGTTGGAGAGGCAAGCTACAAAATATCATCAATCCAAGTCTTACAAGAAAGAAAGCCACTTAAAAATATATACAGTTCTGACTAAAATGTTTTAAATATGTATCATAATTCTTGTCTAGGATCCTAGAAAGATAGCAGTAAATTGACATTCCATATAATTTGATAAATTAAGTCCATCAGTAGCATTTATAATGGATGCAAGTACTAATTTTAATATGGTTTTCTTGAGAATGTCAAATATCCAGTGACATTAAAAAATACTCCAAACACTAAATCTTTAAATAAACAACATATGCGGTGCTTCCATATATAAAACAGACCAAAGTAGTAATCTAGTCATTTATTTCATTTCAAAGTTCAAGCATGCATTACTTATAAAGATAAGTACTAGAGGAAACACTTCAGAAATTTGAGATTTAAGCTTATGAAGTTTTATTTTATTTTATTTTATTTTTTGCATCACTTTACTTTCACTTATTTATTCCTGTTGCTTTCCAACTCTTTTTGGGTTTCCTTTTTGGGTCACATCCAATAATGCTCAGGGCTACTCTTGGCTCTGCACTCAGGAATTATTTCTGGAGCTCCTCAAGGACCATATGGGATGACAGGGATCGAACCCAAGTTGCAAGTGTCAGTTTACAGCTGTGTGGCTGACTGACAGTATTAGGTACAGAACCAGTCCAGAGGTTTCCAAAGTGCCTTTACTTTCTTCAAACTATCACCAAGCACTGCCCTTCGGTAAGCTCAGTTAACCCTTCTCTCTGCTCCTCTAACTCTCCATCCTGTCAGACTCTCTACTCCTCCAGCTCACTCCTGCCAGCTAGGCTAAGAACCCAGTCTCAAATGACAACTCAATTGCTTTTCCAACTCTTTTATGTTCCCATAATTTGTATATCGGCCATCCCTTTAAGAATTACAAGCCATCCTTTTAGGGAATCTCTTGAATCTCTTAAAGGGACCTAACATGATACGTGCAAGGCATATACCCTACTTTCTGTGCTAGCTCTCCAGCCCCCTTCCACCTCTATTTTTATTTTTTATTATGCCACCATGAGACATACAATTACAAAGGTGTTCATAATTGGTTCTTGGGAATACAGTATTCCAGCACCCATCCCTCCACCAGTGCCCCATCCCACCACCAATGTACCCACACCCCTCCCACCTACCCCAGGCTGCCTCAATAGCAGGTAGCCCTGTTTCTCCTCTTTCTCTCTCTGTTTCTCTCTCTGCATCTATCTCCCTCAATGGTGAGTTCTAGTCTGACATTACCATTTCCCACACTTAGTAAAACACTGGTATATATTTATATCCTATTAATGAATGCAGTCATTCTATATCTGTCCTTTTCCTTCTGACTAATTTCACTCAGCATGGTAGTCTCCATGTCCATTAATTTGCAGGTAAATTTCATAATTTCGTCTTTTCTGACAGCTGCATAGTATTCCATAGAGTAGATGTACCACTGTTTCTTTAGCCAGTCCTCTGTTTTCGGGCAATTAGGTTGATTCCAGATTCTAGCTATTGTGAATAGCGCAGCGATGAATAACAAAGTACAGATAGTGTTTTTGCCATGTGTTTTTGGGTCTCTAGGGTATATTCCCAGAAGTGGTATTCCTGTATCAAATGGGAGCTCAATATCTATTTTATGGAGGAACGTTCATATTGTTTTCCAAAAGGGCTGGACCAGTTGGTACTCCCACCAACAGTGATGAGAGTTCCTTTTTCCCCCATCCACGCCAGCACCAGTTGTTCTTGCTGTTTTGGATGTGTGCCAGTCTCTGTGGTGTGAGATGGTACCACATTGTTGTTTTGATTTGCATCTCCCTGATGATTAATGATGAAGAGCACTTTTTTTCATATGTCTCTTGACCCACGCGAACTTCTTTTTTGGAAGTTTCTGTTCATTTCTTCTCCCCCACTTTTTGATGGGGTTGGCTGTTTTTTTCTTGTGAAGTGCTACCAGTGCCTGATATATCCTGAATATTTTTAAATATACAGTTCTAGAAGGTTCTAACTGATACCCTTCATCCCAGTAAGCATAGCAATGAAGCCAGAGCAACCCATACATCATGCAGTCAGTCATTCTCAATATCCAGACCCCTTAGTTCCTCAGAGTTCCATCCAAGAGAAAACCTGATCTTTCCCCATTAAGTTTCATCAGTAAATGCTCGAGATGAGAGCCTTCTACTGAGAGTATACCACCTACAGGACAGAGCCTGGGAAGCTACCCGTGTTTTATTTGTTATGCCAAAAACTAGTAACAATTATGGACCTCAATTCCATAACCTCAATGGTTTGAGGCTCTTCCTGTCCCTGGAGCAAGCAGATGCCCTTGGGTTACACTTGCTTATGACAGGATGTATGGAGATGTTACTGGTTCCCACTCGAGCTGATCGATGAACTACGGGGAAGACAGTGATACAATGATTAACCCCTTGTCATATGGGTATTGGGTGAATATTCTTTCCCACTTCCATCTCTTTTCAACTTTATTCTTTCATGTGTTCTACCTCCTCCTCCTCCCCTACTATGCATACTTTTTTTTTAAATCTCTGTTACTGCCTCTTTGTTTCTCTCACATACACTGTCTTCTTTTGACAACCTACACAAATTTGAAGTATGCAGTTGGTGATTTTTTTTCTTTTTTGGGGGTTATACCCGGTGATGATCAGGGGTTTCTCCTGGCTCTGCACTCAGGAATTACTCCTGAGTAATTACTCCGGACCATATGGGATGCCGGGGATCAAACCCAGGCCACACGGGCCGGCTGGGTGCAACGCAAACGCCCTATCCACTGGGTTATCGTTCTGGCCCCACTTGGTGAGTTTATTTTTAATTTTTTATTTTTACAATTACAAAGATATACAATTAAAAAGTTCATATTTGGGTTTTGGTCATACAGTGTTCCAGCACCCATCCCGCCAACAGTGCCCATCTCCCACCACCAACGCCCCCGGTTCCCTCCCCCTCCCCCAGCCCTCCTCCATGGCAGGTTCTTTATTTATTTCCATTTCTCTCTCTTTCTCTTTTCCTTCCCCTCCAGACTATGGATTACAGAACATACATTAAAGGGTTGTCATGTGTATCTTTTTGCCTCTCTTTAATGCTCAGTTCTAGGTTGGCATTAGTACCCTCGACAATTGTTAGCACACTGTTCCATTTTCTGTCTTACCTAGCCTCTGACTCCCACACGTTTGTGATAATTTCCACCCTTGACAAGACCTCCTGATATGTTTCACTTGACCTTGGATATTGGTATCATAATATGTACATATATATTTATGTTATGCAGATAAATGCAGTCATTCTTTATCTATCTCTCTCCTTCTGGATAATTTCACTCAACATAATCTTCTCCATGTCCATCCATTTATAGACAAATTTTATAACTTCATTTTTTCCTAACAGCTGCATAGTATTCCATTGTGTAGATGTACCAAAGCTTTTTATCCAGTCATCGATTTCTGGCACTCTGGTTGCTTCCAGATTCTGGCTATTGTGAATAATACTGCTATGAACATCAAAGTAGGGATGGTGTTTCCGCTGCGTATTTTTGGTTTCCGGAGTAGATTCCCAGGAGTGGTATGGCTGGGTCAAATGGGAGTTCAATTTCTATTATTTGGAGGAATGTCCATATTCTTTTCCAGAAAGGCTGTACCAGCCGGCATTCCCACCAACAATGGATGAGTGTCCAGTTGGTGAGTTTTGATATAGGAAAACTCCTGTGAAATAGTCAGAATCAAGATAAGATATATATCCACAATCCATAAAAGGCATTTTGTGTAATTTGTAATACCATTCTTGACCCTCTAAACATATTTATACCTACATCCCCAATCAAATATAGATCTGTTTTCATTTACTATAGATTTAATTTCATTCCCATCATAGTTCATGCCTCTGAATTCTTTAATAACATTAGATTGTATTGACATGCCTTTTTTAATACATTGAACACATGATAGAACACATGATAAATTGATTACTTGACATTCTTTTATTCATAGATTTGCTCAAGCGGGTGCCAGTAAAGTTTTCATTAGCCCCTATCATGTGCCAGTGTAACCCAATGGCATCTGCTTGCTTTAGGAATACAAATAGCCTCAAAACGTTCATTCAGAGTCTTGACAAAGAAGTCTGACCATCTTGTAGGTGGGCGGCCATGTGATCATTTGAGGTCCAGTGGGATCCAGTCGGTAATGGCTCTATTTCAGCAGTCATCTCCAAATTGCATTACCTGTCCAGCCCATCTGACTTTAGATACCTTGGCAAACGAGCCAGCGCCCCTCACTCTGGATCATTAACACAGGTTGGAACTCCAGATTCCTTCTCTCACTTGAGTGAGGCATGATAGTCCAAGCATAGCTCTTTCAATTCCTCTTTGGGAGACCTGAATAGCATTCTCATCTTGCTTTCCTAAGGCCCAGGTCTGAGGCATATGTTAATGCATGGAGAATGGTAGAATCGAAGAGATGTGCCCAGAGCTGGAGGTTCTTTTTTCCTTTTTAGTTATTTCTTGATGCTCTTGAAGGCATCCTATGCTGCTCTCTTCCTCCTGCATAGCTCAAGTTTTAGGTCGTTCATATGTTGATTTCTCAACCTAGGTACACATTTCATCAATGACTAATATGGTTGAACAATTTCCATGTGCTTATTTACCATCCCCATTTTTTTTGGTCAAGTTTCTGTTCGAATACTTATTCCATTTCAGGCTCAAGAGATAACACAGTAGAAATAATACTTGCCTCAGACTGTGTTCAATCTCTGGCACGGTATGTGGTTCCCAAGCCTGCCAGGCATGGTCCTGACCAAAGAGCCAGGAGTAAGCTGGAAGCACCATTGGCCGTTTCTCAAATACAAACAAAAACCTAATATTTGTCCTACTTTATATTGGGTTCCTTTATCTTCTTTAGTTACAGAGAATAAATCTGAGTTCTATATAGATTCAGGCCATAATCACATATATTATTTGTAAATATCTTCTCTAAAATTGTGGCTTATCTTATCTTTTGAAAAATATTTCTTAAACTTGATGAAATCTAATTTATCTACTTCAATATTAATGAAAAATTTCTGCATCATATGTAGTGCATCTTTACATGCACCATGCTAATAATGCAATTCTTATATTTTTCCCTAGATTTATGATTTGAAGTTTATACATAGAATTGTGATCCATTTTGAATTAATACTTAAATGGTGCAAGCAATAGATAGTTGAAAAAAGTCTGCTGCTATATTCCCTGAAAACATTTTTTAACAATCTAGAAAAACAATTGTGTATAGAATTGTATTTTTAATTGTTGTGTTTCATTATCAACTAACTTATCAATTACTGAAATGTTTTAAAAATAGTTATTTCTACACATTCATCACCCAGCTGCTATAATGCAAGCATTTACTATAAATGCAGTTAATTACCAAACTGGAAAAAAATTGGAAAAAAGATATACCGATTCAGTAAAAAACATGATTTATTAAAATTTCACCAATTTTTCAATATTATTACTATTTTATTTCATGATCCAATCAAGGCTTATTGACAGAACTTAGTTATCCCTCTATTTTTTGTTGTTCCTTTGGTTATGTCACATCTTATAGGACTTTAGATTGGAAAGTATGGGTGACTTGTTTGTAGCCCTGTTTTCAGATTGATTGGTACTTTTTACTATTAGACTGAGATTTAGTGATGTTGGCAATAATTTAATGAGCACAGTGTCTTTCTTAGCATGTCAAATGTACAATGTCAGCACGTCATATTTGTTTTAGTCTTGATCAGCTGGTAAAAGTGGTATGCTAGATACTGTAAGTTCATATGCTTTAATTCACTTGATCACTTCTTGATGACTTGACATCCTGTTATTCATTGATTTGCTCCAGCAGGCACCAGTAATATTTCCATTTGAACCTATCACATGCCAGTATAGCCCAATGGCATCTGGTTGCTTCAGGAATACAAAGAGCTCAAACCATTCATTCAGGGTGTTGACGAAGAAGTCAGACCATCTTGTAGGTGGGCGGATTTTGACATCCCGAGGGATCCAGTTGGTAACAGCTCTAGTCTAGCGGTCATCTCCAAATCGTATTACATGTCCAGCCCATCTGATTTTCGATGCCTTGGCAAACGAGACAGCATCCCTGACTCTGGAACAGCGATGGAGGTCGGAGCTCCGGATTCCTCCTTTCACTTGAGTGAAGCGTGATATTCCAAGCATAGCTCTTTCGATTCCTCTTTGGGTGACCCAAATAGCATTCTCATCCTGCTTTCGTAAGGTCCAGGTCTCTGAGGAATATGTTAATGCAGGGAGAATGGTGGAGTTGAAGAGATGTGCCCGGGGCCAGAGTTTCTTTGTCTTTTTTTAGCTATTTCTTCGAGCTTTTGAGGCATTCTATGCTGCTCTCTTCCTCCTGTGCAGCTCAAGTTTTAGGTCGTTCATCATGTTGACTTCTTGACCTAGGTACACATAACTGCTGCATTCAGAGATCTTTGTTCCATTGAGAGTGAATGAGGCATCTGGAACTAGTTCATTCTTCATGAACATAGTTTTGCTGAGATTCAGCTGTAGACCTATCTTTCCACATTCTCGGTCGAAGTCAGCCAGCATTTGTGCCACTTGGCTAATGTTTGGTGTTATTAGAATGATGTCATCAGAGAAGTGGAGGTGGTGTAGTTGCCGACCATCTATCTTCACTCCCATTCCTTCCCATTCTAATTATCGCATGATGTTCTCAAGGGTGGTGCTGAAGAGCTTTGGTGACATAGTATCACCCTGCTGAATCCCTCTTTTGACATTGATGATCACTTCTTTGTAGAATGGTGAGATCCTGGTGGTGAATCACTAATACAGCTCACGAAGGATCTTGGTGTATTGGGTTTGAATGTCCTATTTGGCTAGGGCTTCGATGACCGCTTCAGTCTCCACAGAAACAAAGGCTTTCTTTAAATCAATGAACGTGAGACAGAGTGGCATCCTGAACTCCCTACAAACTTCAATGAGCTTGATTACTGTGTGGATATGGTCAATTGTGCTGAATCCTTTTCGGAAGCCAGCTTGCTCGCATGATTGCCCTTCATCTAATGTTCTGCCAATCCTCTTCAGGATGACTCGAGTGAACAGCTTGTAGATGACAGACAATAGGCAGATGAGTGATAGCTGCCAATGTCATGGATGTCTCCCTTCTTGAAGGCTGAATTTCGGAAGGTTGAATTCCAGAAGGGTGAATCGAAACGTTGGACATGGGAATCCCCTGGTGGATAGTTCCACAATAAAATTGACGACATCATCTTCAATCAAAGGTTTTGCCTGACCGATGTCACTGTCATCCCAAAATTCCAAACAGGATCGGACCACCGTCTCCTTTTGTGCAAAATTCTACTTCAGGCAATGGGGCAAAAATGCTGCAAAATTTAAGAAGAGAACTCCCCAGAACGACCACCAACTGGGAACTCTTTGGCACCACTGCGGCAACATGAGAAGATAGCATTATTGATGGCATCAATGAGGAATACAACCAACTGGTTCAGCACCTCCATGTTGTGCAAGAATGCCAAGAGAGAGAAAAACACAAAAGGACAACTGTCTTCAAAAACTCTCGAGCTCATTTGCCAACGTGGCAAGGTGCGAGCCTCAGGAGACCAAATGCTAACATCCAAGCTTGCAAAGCAGTGCAGAGAAGCGATAAAGGAAGACCTCAAAAAGAGAAGAGCAGAAATACTGGAAGATGCAGCAGAAGGCGGGAAAAGCATTCGCAATGCCTGCATGTTTTTCACCAACTATAAGACCAAGATGACTGCCCTTCAACGTCCTGATGAATCTATCACATCCTCCAGAAAGGCAATGGAGAAGATTATCAATGACTTCTACTCAGATCTCTTTGATAACCACGTCCACCTGCCCACATACCAAATTCCCCAGGAGGGATATGTCATTCCCAATGTTCTCCCTTCTGAAATCCAACATGCCATTTCGTCGTCAGTAAAGAAGGGAAAAACACCAGGCCCAGACAAAGTCAGACCCGAAGACCTGAAGAATCTGCCTTCAGTACTCATCAATACACTGGCTCGGCTCTTCACACGCTACCTGTCCGAATGCAAGGTGCCCTCCCATTTGAAATCCAGCATGTTTTAATTAACTAATATTTATTTTATTTGTCTACACTCAGCTATTTTTTATTTAGAAAGTTTCATTTGAGTCTCTGCTAAAATAATTTACACCATGTTCTTGTGAGATAATTTTATCACTTAATTATGTTTATTTCCTGAGATGAGCTTTTAATATTTCTCCAGCCTTGCTATTTATTTTTCTTCTTTAATGTTAACTTTATGATTTAAATGGCTTTACATAACTTCAAATTCAATTTTACTCTATTTAATTCTACCTGGAGTATTGAATTGCATTTATCTTTTCTTCCATAGATATTTTATAGGTAGGGTGTGATAATTTTCTCAATTGATGTATGTAATATTTTACTTACTGAATTTTTTGTCATGTCTCTTTATAAAATTTTATATATCCTAAATAACTTTTTGAATTAGGTTGCTTTTCGGAATTATCATATTAGTTGTATTTTCTTTTTTTTAGAATATCTTATTAGCCTAATGGAAGACTTGTCAGAAAGTACATTAGTTTCTTATTACTGATTTTAAAATTGCCATAGAATTAAGTGGCTTAAACCACAAACATATTACTTTATAATTTTAGAGGTTATAAGTCAAGTCTTATCAGCTGGAATCAGGTTATCTTGACAGTTTTCTAGAAGCTCTGAGAACTTTAGGTTTCATTCCATTTATTTCCTTCTTACCTTTTTTGGATCTGCCTTTTCTTGTCTTAAATTGATGTTTTGGGATGAGGTTGAAGTTGGTAACTAGAAAAATGGCCAACATTTTTTGTTATAGTTACTTTTAAAAGTTTGTTTTGTTTCTACTATTGAGGTCTGCTGAGCAGATGGCTTATGTGTAGATATACCTTTTAATCCTTATTTTGTGTACTGAAGAACATTTTTAAATTTTTTTAATAACCCAAGATACATAGCTACACATTGTTCATAAATGAGTTTCTGTCATACAATGTTCCAACAGCCATCCTTTCCCCAGTGTACATATCCAACCACCAATATCCATAGTTTCCCTCCCTCACCCTTCTACTTTTCTTCTTTCTATCTTTCTCTATGTCTCTTTCTGTCTCTGTATCTCTCTCCCTCACTCCCTCCTCTTTCCTTTTGGGCATTATGGTCTGCAATACAGGTACTGAAAGGTTATCACGTATATTGCTTTGCCTCCTTTCACCACTCAGTTCTAGTCCAGAGTGATTATTTCCAGCTCTCACTGTCATTGTGGCCCCTTCTCTGTCCTAACTCTCCCATATACACCCCCCCATCACCACTTATGCCAACCTTGGACCAATCCTCTTGGCCCTCATTTCTACTGTCTTTGGGTATTAGTCTCATATCATTTCTTATATGCTGCAAATGAGTGCCACCATTCTATATGTCTGTCCCTCTTCATCTGACTCATCACTCAGCATGATACTCTCCAGGTTCATCTATGTTTAAGCAAATTTCATGACTTAATTTTTTCCTTATGACTGTGTAGTATTCCATTGTGTAGATGTATCATGTTCCTTTATCCATTATTCTTTGGCATTTGGATTATTTCCTGATTCTGGCTATTGTGAAGATAGATATGCAGATGGTTTTTCTACTTTGCATTATTTTTTTTTTTGGGTCACACCCAGCAATGCTCAGGGGTTACCCCTGGCTCTGACTCAGGAATTACTCCTGGAAGTGCTTGGGTGGGGACCATAAGGGATGCTGGGGATCGAACCCAGGTCGGCCACATGCAAGGCAAATGCCCTACCTACTGTGCTATCGCTCCAGCCCCCTTGAGCTCCTAGGCTATATTCCCAGGAGTGGTATTGCTGGGTTATATGGAAGCTCAATTTCTAGTGTTTTTATGAGTGCCCACATTGCTTTCTAAAGAAGCTGGACCAGTCAGCTTTCATCCATTCATAAATGAGTCCATTTCTCCCTGTATCTGTGACAGAACTAGTTATTCTTGTTCATTTGGATGTGTGCCAATCTCTGTGGCCTGAGATGATATCTCATGATTGTTTTGATTTGCATGTCCCTGATGTTTATTGATATAAAGTATTTTTATCATATGCCTTTTGGTCATATGATTCACTTCAGACCCACAGCAGCACTGCTCGGCCGCCCCACATGGAAGCAACCCATGGAGCTGACCTCCAGGTAAGGGGCTCGCCAGCCCCTGGCCAAGTCCAAATTGCTCCAAGAGTTTGCTCACACGGGCGGGGAGAGACCATGCTGGCCACACTCGGAGTGGAGATTTGGGCCCTGCCCTTTCCTCCGCCTCCATACCAGCTGCCCCAGAAGAGAGATCCACCCACACCAGACTCACAGCTACGTTGGCGGCCGCGATATTCTTAGATAATGCTGATTTTAGGATAAGGTCCTTCGCAGGATCTCTCACATTTATACATTGTATACAGTTCTAGACAGGTTCTAACTGATACCAGTAAGCCTAGCAAGAAGCCAGAGCATCCCACACATCATTCAGTCAGTCATTCTCAATATCCAGACTCCATAGTTCCTCAGAGCTCCATCCAAGAGAAAACCTGATCTTTCCCCTTTAAGTTTCATCAGTAAATGCTCAAGATGAGAGCCTTCCTTTTTACTGAGAGTATACCACCTACATGGCAGAGCCTGGCAAGCTACCCGTGTTTTATTTATTTGTTATGCCAAAAACTAGTAACAATTATGGACCTCAATTCCATGACCTGAAGAATGGTTTTAGGGCTGTTCCTGTCCCTGGAGCAAGCAGATGCCCTTGAGTTACACTTGCTTGTGACAGGACATATGGATATGTTACTGGTGCCCACTCGAACAAATCGATGAACAATGGGAAGACAGTGATACAGTGATGCCTTTTGGTCATTTGTATGTCTTTTTTGAGGAAGTTTCTGTTCATTTCTTCTCTCTATTTTTTGATGGATTTGGATTTCTTCATTGTAAAGAACTCTTATATATCTTGGATATTTACCTCTTATCAAATGGTTGTTAGATAAATAATTTTTCTCATTCTGTGAAATTTTAAAGGAGATAGTAGTCAGACTGCTACCTACTTAACTACTTACCAATTCTATTTTTTTATTTCATAGTATCAAGAGAGTTGCACAGCAGAGCCTGGCAAGCTACCTGTGTCTGTATTTGATATGCTAAATACCAGTAAGAATTATAGACCTCATTCCCATGACTTGATGGAATGGTTTGAGGCTCTTTAAGTTCCTGGAGCTAGCAGATGCCCTTGGGATACACAAGCATGTGACAGGACATATGGAGATGTTACTGGTGCCTGCTCAATCAAATCGATAATCAACGGGAATACAAGTGACAAGTGACAAGTATCAAGAAAATATTTTAGGACACAAAAAGTACTTATAAATTTCAGCCTATTTTGGACAAACTTCTCAATTATGAATACTTAATATTTCTGAAGATTTCCAGAAAAATAGAGGGCTTTATAAAACTTAGTAACAGTTTCTACTAACTGCTTAGTTTTTTTAATGAGTATTGGAAGTAGTCAAAGAACTTTAGTCAGTTTAAATCTTGCCTTTTTTTCCCAATGCCTTAACCTATAGCCAGGGCTTCACACATGAAAGACGAATGGTTTACAGCTGAACTACTCCTCATCCATAAGTTTTTATTGCTTTTAGAACTCTTTGAAAGTATTTTTCCAACTTTGAGATATTACAATTTTTATGTCAAATCCAGAAGTGAATTGGTAGTTTATTGAAAGGATTCTGTGTGAGATCAGTAACCACTCCAGTGTCTTTATCAGGAGAGTGACTTGCAATTCTACAGACTGACTGGGTTTGTGTTTGAGGAAAGAATATAAGTAAGTTATGTGCCCTAAGGAAAAAGATCAGTAAAACATCTGTTTTAATGATACTGTAAAATATATGGAATCTCATACTGAGAAAGTAGCTATGGAGAAGGGAATATATGCCAAATTCAGAATATATTTTTGATGTAGAGCTCAGAGGATTTAGTATAGGATTGGATGTAGAAATTGAAGGTGATTTTTTAGAGAAAAAAAAACAATGGAGGGTGATTTCATGATTTGGGCTTGAATAGTTGGAGGATATTGAAAGAAGATGATTTGGGCAGGTCATTTAGAATTTTAATTTGGAAGATTAAGGTCAAAATGACTATAAAACAACTAAGAGGAATTTCAAATATGCAATGAATATGTGAGTCTGGGATTGAATATAAGAGACGTCTAGAATAAAGTTATGAATCTTGGGATTATTAGCATATAGATAGTTTATAAAGTCAGGAAACTAATAGGATAATTAGGTGGGTGAGGTTTTGAGAAAAAAATCTCTAAAAACTGAGCTTATCAACAGTGAGGTTGGGAGAAAGAGTAGGGAATAGCAAAATATGATTACAAAGGAAAGAAACTGGTGAAATGTGCTCTAGAAACCAAATGAAAATATGCTTCTGGGAGAAGACAATAATTCCATGTTTCAAATAAAATGACTAGATAAAAGAAATAAGAAATAGAAACTGACCATTGAACTTAGTAAGTTGAAAGCCATTAGTGATTTTGCCAAATGTAGTTTGGGGAGTGCTGTGGAATGAAAACATTACTTCAGCGAGTTTGTGAGATATGAAATTGAAAGCAGAAATTATAGATAACACTTGCAACATTTTGGTCAAACAACGGTATGGAAGTTGTGAAAATATTATGAAAATATTTTCTTTGTTTTTTAAAAGAGGCAATTTTAGCACATATATGTCTTTGTTGAAATGATTGTACATAGAATAGAAGATAATGATGCAGAAGGGTTCCAGGAGTTATACCCCAAATGAAAATGAAGGGATAGCATCTAGTCCACCAATAAGCTTTGAAGCACAGAAGCATTGGTGAGTCACACCTGCTAATGAAGGGAGACCATAACTAGAAGGCAGGAATATGGAATGAAGTTAACAAGGGAAGAAACTCTGTGAAAATTATTTTCGTATTTTTCAGAGGATGTAATAATAGGTCCAGGTATCATGGAAGCTAGAAAATCAAGTTGACTGATTCAATTTGCCTTTAAGGAAGTTAAAACAGTAATAAAAAATCTTAAGAACAAAACTCCAACCTGATAGGTGAGTTATTCCAAACCCTCAAAGATGACCTACTATCTAGTCTCCTCAGGCTCCTCCTGAATGTAAAAGAGACAGAAATATGGGCCATTTCTATGAGACTAAATGAGACTAACATCACCGTGATAACAAATGTTGATAAGACATTACTATGAAAGAAAACTACAGATCAGTATCTCTGATAAACATAGAAGCAAAGATCCTCAATAAAATTCTGGTGGGTCAAATATACTGTATTTAATGCATTATAATCCATGTTCAACTGTGATTCATCCCAGAGATGTAAGGATGGTTCAACAGTCACTTATAAATCAATGTAATACTTAACATTAATAAATGGAAAATTTGACCATCTCTATAGATGAAGAGAAAGTGTTAAAGATTCACAATCTTATTATGATGAAAACCCTTAAAATGAAAATTGGAGAAACTTACCTCAATATTGTACAGGACATATGCAGCAAACCCACAGCTAAATTGTTTTTAATGGGAAAAACTGAAAACCTTTTCTCTAAGCTTATGAATAAGACAAAGTTGTCCGCTTTCATTGTTATTAGTCAACACTGAACTGGGAGTCTTTATCAGACTCCCAGATGACATCTCAGATGACATGATATTGTATCTAGGGCAACCCTAAAGACCCTACCAAAAAAGTGTGAAAACTAGAAATCCACACAGCAAAATAGTAGGATATGATGTACATTAATTTTCTTCATTCATACATGCAAATAATAATATAGAATCGAAATAGCAATAAATAAAACAATCTCCTCTGTAATTATGTTAAAAATTAAAAACCACACATGTAAGAATTAATCTAACAAAAGGAAGTGAATGGTCATTTAGTAAAAATTTCAATCATTTCTTAGAGAAAAAAATAAGATTCAAGGAAATGGAAGGGATATTCCTTATTCATAGATGGAAAAAGCATTGCTAAAATTACCACCTTGATGTCTGCCTTCATGTAAGCTCATGTACTGGCCTTATTCCAGAAACTCATAAATAAATCTCAAAAAGATCAACTAGCCGTAAAAACTTCCTGGGCACCCACTGAGTCCTCAGGGCTATCTCAGAGTGGGGCACTCCAGTTCCTGCCCTAGTAAAGTCTAGCAGCTGCTCCCAGACCCCAAAGCCCAGTTAAACCATGATGTTTAAATAAAGTTGGTTAAAAATAAATACATAAATAAAATAAAATCGTCATCTTACCTAAATTAATGTAATATAATTACCATCAAAATTACCCTCATATTCTTCAAAAATGTAGAACAAATACTCCTAAAATTTGTAGGGGGATATAAAAAAAATACCAGAGTGGCCATATCTACACTGAGATCAAAGATTTTGGGAGGCATTTCAGTTCCAGTCATTGAATTATATAACACGGCAATGAAAATTAAAAGTGTTTTCTGCACAAACACTTGCACAGACACTCAAATAATAGGATAGAAGTGAAAACCTAAGCTATGCATGAATAGAATTGAGAGATCTTTATATACATAGACAAAGGACTAGAATATGAAAGTCTCTTCAATAAATGGTGCTAGGAAAACTGACAGCCACATGCAAATAAAAGGAAAAAAAGAAAAGAAAGCAATAAGAAATCATACCTTATCTCACATTGTAAGCAAAGATTAATTTAATATAGATTTAGGATCTTGATATTTAGTCTGTTTCTATAAAATACATTGAGGAAAATATAGGCAGGACTGTACAATATCTCAAAAGGCATCTTCAATAATACAATTCCAATGGCAAAGAAAAGAAAAAAAAAGTAATACATAGAACTATGTATGTATTATCAGGCTATTACCCTCTGTACTTCAAAAAGAAAAGAGACCAAAATAGACATTCTATTTATTGAGAAAAATGTTTTTCACATCATACATCAAAGGGCATATTTCTGAGGTATATGCAGCAATCATCAACACCATCAACAACAACAACAACAATAACAACAACAATAACAACAACAACAACAACAAAATAAGCACCAAATCCAAAATGGTAAAATATTCCTTGAGTAAGATACAAATGCAGGTAATAAGCAGATGAAAAAATATATTTAATCATTGATTATAAGGTAAATTCAAATAAAAACATCATTGAGATATCACATAGAGCCATGCTAATGATCCATACTAACTAGTCCAAAAGCAGTAAGTGCAGGCAGAAATGTGGTGGAAAGAACCTCTCATTCACTGCTGGTGGGATTGTTGCCAGGTCAGCTCCTTAAGAAGATGGATTGGAAATATTTCAAAATATCATAAATGGAAATTCAACATGACCCAGTTACTCCTGAGCATCTCCACCAAGAATACAAAGCATTCATTTGAAAGGACATATGGATATCTATCTATGCCTAACTATTGTTTATAATAACCAAGAGGTGAAACAACCTCAGTGCCCAACAAAGGATTATTGAATTTTAAAAAATGTGGCTTGTCTACACAGTGAATACTACTCAGCTATAAGAAAAGATGAAAATTTGAAGTTTGCTGCAATTTGATGGGGATTGTATGGTGTCATGCTAAGTGAAATTGAAAGTAAAAGGCAAATATTAAATTATTTCACTAATATAAAGAATATAAAGAAACAAACAAAAGAATTAGACATTCACCAATGAAAATAAATCATTGAAACATGATCAATACTGAGAAAGTAAGGGAAAGAGACAATAGTGGAGGAATCATGACATATTCTATAGAGATTGGTGTAGTATCAATGCAAGTATGAAGCAATAATTTTAATTCTATTGTAAATACTGAGTTAACAGTTTTTTGAGTTCTGGTATTTTATCTGGTCTGGAAATCTTAAATCATGTGTTGTATTAAATAATTTTTATCTAGTGTAATTATTGTAAATTGAGCTTTATAATTACCAAAAATCAGAAGTGGGGTTCTTCACTTGTTACACCTCTATCCTTATTATGGAAAAACAAAAAAAAATTACTCTGTAATATCTTAGACATTTACATTGAAAATTTAAATTGAAAATTGAAATTTTCAAGAAATTATACTGTCTGGATAGGAACAAGTTAGTGATGCTCTTTATGAAATATGTTAAACTATGCTTTCAGCACAGATTTGTGCCTGTCAGTCTGAAGTATTCATTCAATAAAATTGAAGTTCTAACAGAAGCAAAGTAGAAAAGCATATGTTTTCACTCATTTGATATCACTTATATCACTTATCTTCCTGTTGTTCATCTATTTGCTGGAGAGGGCCCCAGTAACATCTCCATTTGTCCCTGTCGCATGCTAGTGTAGCCCAATGACATCTGCTCATTCCAGGAACATGAAGAGCCTCAAACGGTTCATTCAGGTCAGGGGAATGAGGTCTATAATTGTTACTCTTTTTTGGTATATCGAATACATCATGGGTAGCTTGCCAGGCTCTGTGGTGTGGGTGGGATACTCTCGGTAATAGGTAGGCTCTCGGTTTTTGCATTTACTGATGTGTTGCACAGCTGCAAAGCGGCCACACACAACAGAGAGGTCCAGTAGCAGCTCTGCCCAGTGTATCTGTGTCTCTGGTTCACAGCTGACATCCCAGGAGCAGTTTTGAGTGGGTCCACCAGGCCTCCTGGACAGAACAGAGGTGGGAGAAAGGGACCCCAGCACCATCTCTACAGAAGCCCAGTGACTTTTAGCCTCTGAGACTTGTACACCTGGGCTTGAAATCGGCTTCTCTATAGGGTGGGGTTCTGAAGAGCAGAGCTTGAGATTGGCTTCTCTCTTGGGTCAAGCTCTGATGAGCTGTGGTGTTCAGATGTTGAAAATGGCTACCGCCATGGTGTGGGGTTCCTCTGACTTCTTCCAAGGCACCATTGCGGTGGTGGGCCATTTGATATAAGGCATGCTAGTAAAAATGTGTCATGAACTTTTCAGTCCATGGATGTATTATCACTGCACAGACAAAATGAATGGAAAGTAAAAAATAATGCTTTCCTAAGATATGTCAAACACTTCATTTTACGGTATTTGAGTCTGATATCTTCCTAGATGTCTTGCTTTCTGAAGCAGTAAAGACTATGGACTGACTGTTCTTAGTCTTTGGTTCTTATATACTATAAGTTCTTGTTCCTTATAAAAAAGAGCCAGTACTTTTCTAGTAGGGAGATGGAAACAGTATATGATATATTTAAGAAACTTTTTGTTTTATAGTTGAAAAAGCTAAATTTTTTTCTCTTCATTTTATTTATATTTTAGGGGTTACCAATATATTTTTAATTAAACATTTTATTATACCATTGTGAGATATACAATTACAACGTTGCTCATGTTTAGGGGTTTCGGTCACATAGTGTTCCAGCACCCGCCCTCCACCAGTGCCCATTTCCGACCACCAATGTCCCCAATTCCCTCCCCCTCCCATAGCCTGCCTAAATGGCAGGTTCTTTATCTCGAAAAAGCTAAAAATTTGTAAGATTTATATCATAAGACAAATGGTTATTATCCAAGATATCTAAAGCACTAGTTGAATTATATAAATTAATAAACAAATAAGTGGTGAAAAAGAAATGATATATATATAGCCAGACAGCATATAAAAAATTATTTTGCATCGCTTATCATCAGGGTGGTGCATATCAAAACAAGAATGAAATATCATCTCACACCAGTGACCTGGTTACATATGACAAAGAACAAAATCAATTATTATTGGTGTGGATGGGGGGGAAAGGATGCTCATTCACTGCTGGTGGGAATTTTAATGGGCATAACCCTTTTGGAAAACAAAATGGACATAGTTCCAAGGAAGTAGAATTATGCTTCTATATGAACCAGCAATTACACTTCTGGGTATCTACTCTAAGGATCCAAAAACTCAATTTAGAAAAGACATCTGCACTCTTGCGTTCATTGCAGCAATTGCAGCACTATTTACAATAGCTAGTCTGAAAACGAGTCAAGGCAAGATAAGATGACTGTAAAAGAAACTTGTACATATGCACAATGAAACTGCTTTCCTGTAAGAAAAATTCGTGGATGGAACTGAAAAGTATAATGCTGAATAAGGTTGGAAAGAGAGGAATTGACATGGAATTAGCTCTCTCACATATGGGATATGAAGAACAGAATAAGGAATAACAAAAAGCTCAAAGGCAGCAGAAACTGAGAACTTGTCTTAAGTAGGAAGCCTGTAGGGGTGATAGTGGGGGGTGAGGTCACTACAATGGTGGAGAGAAAAGCAGACCCCTGGGTGAAGGGTGTGATGCTGGAAGTTTATGTATGAAATTCTACTAATAGCATGGTGCTAAAGATAAAAAATTTCAAAAAAGAAGATAAAAAATATTCTTGTGAATTCTTAGTTCAGGCTTCAGAACTAAACAGTACAGTGAATTGGGCACTTACCTTTCATGTGGGTCACCAACACCACGTACGGACCCTTGAGCTTTGCTAGGAATGTACCCCGAGCACAGATGAGTGTGCAAAAAAAATCACCTTCCAAAAAAAGACATATGGAATGACTGCATTTATTTGCATGACAGAAATATAAATATATGTATGTATACACACATTATGATACCAATATCTAGGTCAGGCGAAACATGGATCAGGAGGTCTTATCAAAGGTGAAAATTACACAAACGTACGGGAGATAGAGGTTAGGTAAGACAGAGAAGGGAACAGAGTTCTATTAATTGTTGAAAGTGCTAATACCAACCTAAAACTAAGCATTAAATACAGGCAAAAAGATACACATGATAACCTCTAAATGTATGTATTGAAATCCACAATGTGTAAGAGAAGGAAGAAAAAAAAGAGAGAGAGAGAGAAAAAAGATATAATAAACCTTTCATAGTGGCAGACTAGGGGAGAGGGGAGGGAATCAGGGACATTGGTGGTGGGAAATGGGCACTGGTGGAGGGACGGTACTTTCGGAACACTGTATGACCAAAACCCAAACATCAACATCTTTGTAATTGTATATCTCACTGTGGTATAATAAAAATATTAAATTAAAAAATCACCTTCCGTTCCTGGACAGATGGTATTGGAGATAAAGCATTTGCCTTGCAGATACTTCAGCACTCTGGTGCCACATACAGTTCCCACAGCACCAGGGGGTCACTCGTGAGTACAGAGCCAGGGAGGCTCCTAGTCACTGCCAAGTGTGGCCCAACCCACATCCACTGTGCCCCCCAAAGGAACAGTATCTGTACACATAAAAAACAGTATCTGTACACATTGTGACCACAACTTGTTTTAAAAATAAATGAGAATTATATTGTAGTATATTCTCTTTTATGAAAAGTTTTAAATTTTATTTTTTTTATTCTTTGAGATTACATTAGTCTATTGTGTCTACTGTTATGGTATAATTTAATGCTTCTTCAAAGTGTATTTTATCCCTCCAACACAGTCCATTGGTGGATTATATTAAACTAAAACATTAAAAAACTAACTAAAATGAAATGAAATCTCACTGAACGGGAGAAAAAATTCACACATGCATCTCCCAAATGGTTAGTGCGCAAGATACATAAAGTACTCATGAAACTCAACAAGGAAACAACCCATCCCCAAATGGAGGAGGTGGGGAAGGGGGTATATAGAGCTGCCTATACACATCACCAAAGAAATAGCTTCAGTTCAGATGACTATCATACACAGGAAAAATGCCTCACCATCACTTATTACCAGAGAAGTGAACATTAGTTCCTAAACGAAATATGCTTTTGTGGCGGGTGGGGGGTTGGAGGCAGGGGTTGGGGTGAGAGGTGTTTCTAAACAAGGTATTCCTTGTTATTCCTTTCAATTCAAAGGAATTTTGTTTGAGCACGGTTAAAGCATGAATTGGAGAACTTCCCTTTGGCTGCATCCGCTTTTGAAACTACAGAAGAGATGCAAGAAACCAAATCCCGAGGGATACATTGCCCATGCACCACTTGAATGTAGCCCAAGCAGGAAGAAACAATAGAACTGAGGACAGGAAACTTGTCACGGATAGTCAAAGGACTATTTTGGTATTTGGGGTTTTATTTTGCTATTAATGTTTCCATAGTCAAGTTTCAACTCTTCAACAGTTCAGGCAACTCCCAGGGAAACAATATGCACTGTATGGCAGCCTGAGGTGCACAGGAATTCCTTTGTTGAGGGAATTGGTAACAATACCTGCTAAAGCATCAGGTTGCTAGGCTACAACTTATTTCCGTGGTCACTGTGAGTACTTGGAAGACCCCCCCCCCCCACCCCCGCCCGAAATTGCAGATTCTAGGTTAACAGCTCATGTATTTCCCTGAGAGGACACGATGAAAAATATCTTCAGAAAAATAGTTTTGTGAGAGCAAGGGACTTGATGTATTGACATGTCTGAAAGGTAAGAAAATTAAATGATAAAAAGAACTAGTTATTACTTGAGAGAAAACAAATAAGCATAGATAGTGTTTCAGGATTAAATTTCACTAAAAAATGTAAAGCCATCGACCTTTTTTAAATGATGAATGAAAGGAAGGAAAGTCCAATCCCTATTTTCCGCCTATATAGCTTTTTGGATAAGTGGTTCTCAAAGCATGCTTATAATTGGACATATAATTGAGGAGAAGGTGACTGTTTTTTATTGTGGTTACAATATGGCCCTCATCTTTTAAAATAACTGACTTACCTTTAGTTTTCAGGATTAAAAATATTGCTTTCCATATGAATGTGTGAATTTATCTGAAACTTCAATTGACTTTATAAAAGAACCATGAGTCGTTCTTTCAATCAGGAAACAGGAGGTTGATATGTATATTTCCAATGTAAAGTTTCATTTTCATTAGTAAAGTATTTATCAAGTAGCATCTTAATGTTATGCAAGTATTAATATTAAAACTCATAGTTTTCAGAAGTAGGAATGTGAAATAGAGCTATTTAAATGAGAAGTTTGAGAAGAATTGCAATTTTATTTTCCCCCATTTACTAATGCTCCTTAACTTTTCCATTAAATTAATTGGCATAGGTTATTTTTAATAAAATATAACTTTTGTAATTATCGAAGTTTTATGAGGTTTGACAATTTAATATTCCCTGGATACATCACCCTGTATACATTAAGACTCCATCCATCATTCCAAACCTTTGCGCATTCTCTCCCAGCCCAGGAAACTATTTATTTGCCTTCTATTGCCATATATTACTTTCCTTTTTAATAAATTCATATATGTGAAATTATACATATCTTTTAGGGATTTTGTATACTTTCAGTCTGCACACTTATTTGGTGGTTCGTCTGAGCTACCATGTCTATCAGAAGCACAATGTATTTTATAACTGGGTGAAACAACTAAGCATATGAAACGAAAATGCTTTTCACCCAAATGTAACCATTTTTCAGGCTTTTCTTTCAACTATAGTTCTTTTAGAAATAAAAGAAATTGGGTTTAGAAATTGTCAGTAAAGACCATCTCCTTTACCCTAACTTCTGAATTTTAACTGATACCCTTCCCCTACATCATGGAGTTCGAGATATATTTATACTTCTGCCCTTTATTTTTTCCTGGTTGAAAAATATCACTCTATTTATTTATTTTCACATTTATTTTGATTGCTCAGTCTTTATTTGAAATACCACAGTTTTCAAGTGAAGTTGCCATTTATATAGTTGTGGAGCTACAGTTTCAGTATCCCTCCACCATTATCCCAGGCCTATTCCCAGGCTTTATATATACTATATATAGAGAAGAACTTTTGTGCGCCCTTTAAAAACATACCTTATTATTATTTGAACACTACTAATATAAAATTACTTTTTGAAATAGTGCAAAAACCTAATTTGTGTTAGAATTTTGAAAGATAAAGGATGGAAGAAAGGAAGAAAAAGGAAAATAGGTTTATCTTCATTCCAGTTTGTCTTTGGTAAAGATGGGGCCCCAAGCAGTGCACGAGGCCCAGGAGTCCCACCTATGATTTCTGGCCAATGGGCCTGAGGGTGTGACAGGGTGCTGCGCAGTCCTTGAGGTGCTGGGATTTTACTTGGCCCACTTGGTGGTTTTCTGAGGATCTCCCCATCAGTGTCACCCCACAGTGATGCCAGTGTGAAGCACTAACCACAATATATATCCTGGGCTCGGTATCAGTATTTTTTTTCAACCTTGTTTTGGCATGTCATCGAACAAGAATCTTTTCGTCCCATTTTACTGACATACTCTTTAATTAGTAATTCATAGTTGTATATAAATTTACAGAATTTATCTTAATATATTATTAGTGTTTATTCTTTTTGAAGAGTTTGGTTGATTTTTGAAAGCTGTATAGCATTGAGAGTAGAGAACATAGCTCAAGCTTTGAAAATCTTCTAAGTAGCATCTACATGAATTGTTATAATAAAGTCATAAAATTTTCTAAACATATTCTGGACAGGGAACATAAAGAAATCTCTGTTCTCAGTCTCTGTCTTCTTGTTTCTGGCATTTAATGGATTTTTTTGTTTTCAAAAAATACCAAAGATCCCCCTACCATTTACTGAATTTTTTAAAGTTTTTTCTCTAGAGAAATGTGATAAGTGTTCATTCTTTGCCTTTATTGTACTTAATGTGGGTTGAAGCGACCTGATCATGAAAAAATTGATTAGACTGCAAATAGGATCACAAAAAATTAAACTTTAATTTGGATAGAAGTAGAGACTTGAGAATTCCAGTTGTATATTTTTCAGAATTATAATTTAATGCTATATAGTTTATAATTAACAATCTAAATAATTTAAATTACAGCTGTTAAAATCCAAAATCCATTTTTCAAAAATAATCTGTAATACACATAGTTTTTCAGAATAGTTCATTAGCATATTTTTATTTACTTAATTTTGTGAAATCTACTCTGGGAATTTGATTTAGAACAATCAGAAAATTGAGTGTAATAATGCTGAACTGTAAGAAGTTAATATACATAATTTGCTACTTTAGAAAGATTTTAAAACCGAAAGTTTTACTGATGATATAAGAATTCCCATCAGAATACTTTCTCTTAATTCATTAGCATTTCTAATATGTGGAGAGCATAATCATTTTATGTTTTAGAAGGAAAATGATACAATAAGAGGGGGAAATGGAGATTCTGAACTCAAAGCAATAAAGACAGTGACCAAAGAAATAGAAGAGGCCGCACTGATAACCCCCTCAGCCTAATTTAGAACAGAAGAGCAACACACTTGTGCTCAGACCAAAGCAGCTCCACAGGGATAAAGCCACCAAAAACATTAAAGTTCAAGTAATTTCTAAATACCTTACTAAAGTCAAGCATAATGTTCTTCCAGTCTCATAAGTTTGGTATTTGCAAGACTATACAAAATTTGAGAACTTTGTTATTTTTTTTTTTTTTTGGTCTGGAGAGGAGATTAACGATTTGAAGGAAGATGCCTGTACTATCTGAAGAAAAAAAAGTGATTTTCTTTATTTTTAAATAAATATTTATTGTTAAGAGAATATAATTTATGAAAATGTAAGTAGAGCACCAATGGCCCTCATGAATCATATGCAGTGAGATTTCACAGTCCTACACAGATGCCAGAAAGAAGCCAGTTGCCTTGTGAGCGTTCCGGACATTACTGCTTTCAGTCAAAGGAGAGCTCTGCTTCCCTCAGAAACTAGGTCATCTGCCACTTCCTCCTTCACTTTCCTTTACAAACTTATATAATCACCAACCTGACATTTTAATTAAGCAGATAACACTCATTGCAGCAGATAATTTATGAGGCTTATAAATTCATAATTGTAAAAGGACATTGCAATCTTCTGATGAAAAGTGCTTATGAACTGATGTTACATTATTGTTGTTTTCAGTTAGCAGTCTCAGCTCATCTGATTCCTCATTGGCCAGTCCGTCCTTTTTACACCAAGAATAGATGGCCAATTCAGATAATGCCACCTATTTTGAAGACACTATAAATCATTGCTGACAAATGCTGCACGGTTTCAGCTGTGGTACTTTCTTCACGGAAGCCTTTTATTAGAGCTTTAATAAAATTAATTCCTCATTCATGTAGGTTTGGATTGGTAATTTTTGACAACTGTTCAATACAAGGGAGAAAAATAGACCAAATACACAAACTGCATGTTTCTAGTTTATTTTTTCCTTTAGAGAGGGAAGTTAAAGGATTTTAAAAACAGCTTGGTACTGGTATGGTGTTCTTACAGGTTATTTTTACTGACTGCTTAACTTTTTTTTCTCACTAAATAACTATTTGGAGTTAAACAGGGTAATTGCAAGAAGAGAAGCAAAATTAATTATTCATAATGACAGGACATGCTGAAATGACACAGCTTTATAGTCATGTAAATAATCAGATACACTTATTTACACCTTAATTGAATTCAAATGCTCAATTATGTAATATGCTCTTCTTCCCCTCACCCTCCACCTCTTCCTCTTCTTCATCATCCTCTTCTCTTTCTTCTCCTCCATTTCCTTCATTTCCTTCTTCTCCTCCTCTTCCTCCTACATATTTCTCTTCTTCCTCCTCCTTTTCTTTAGCTAGAGTCATTTATTAGCAACAGTAGAGGTTGTAATTGGAACAAAATTAAACAAAACATGGAATATATGCCCGTAGGCAAAGTTTTTTTCTTGGAACAGAAAGAGGAGGAGAATATACAGACAAAGGGTCAGGGACATAGGGAAACCTTGCATTTAACTGCTCACACAATCTCAGCAACCTACATTTAAAAATTATACTTTAGGAATTGTGATTTACAATATTGATAAAGGCCGGGCTTTCTGCCAAAGAACCCCAAAACCACACCCTGCACGATAGTGTCAACTTCCCTCTACCTGGTGCCATGCCCCAACCTCATGCTATCCTCCCACAACCCCTACAGTGATAGGCTTCCTATTGAAGACCAGTTCTCAATTCTGTTGCCTTTGGTCACTTGTTGTTCCCTTACTATGTTAATTTATATACCAAATGTAAGGGAAATCATACTGCATCTTTCCTCCTTCTGACTAACTTTGCTCAGCATGATATTCTTCAGATCCAACCATATAATTACAAATTTCATACCTTCATTTTTTCCTTACAGCTAAGTAACCCAATCAACCATTTATCCAGTATTTATCCAATCAATTGTTCTCTGACACTTGGGCTGTTTACAGATTTTTGGGTGTTGTTAATAGTGCTGCAGTGAACATACATGTGCAAATGTATTTTTCCAAAGAGTTTTTGGGAAACAAAAACTCTCCACAATAAGTGGAAATGCTGGACCCCATGAGAGATTAATCCCTAGTTTTTGCAGTGTCTATATTATTCCCATGAGAAATTAATTCCTAGTTTTTTCAGCATACATATTGTTTTCCATAAAGGCTTAACTAGTCTATATTTCCACTTGAAATGGATGATAGTTCCTTTTGTCTCACATCCCAGCCAACAATTATTTTTTGTGAGGAGTAAGGGCTTAATCCTGCACCTGGCTCAGGTATCACTCATAAAAGTACTTGGGGAAACTTATGTGGTGCTTGAGATCAGGGATCAAACCTGGGTTGACCATTATCTTCTGTACTATGGCTCTAACCCTGCAACAAATTTCAGATTAGTTTACACAGAACCCAACCTGAACTTGTTCCCAGTGAATAAGGGACCAGTCAAAAATAGAATCCAGATAGATTGGAGACAGAGCTATGCCCCCTGACCAAGAAGAAACCCTGCTTAAAAATTTTCTAAGAATTTATTTTCTTTTTCTTTTTTGCTTCTTGGGGTCACCCCAGGCAATGCTCAGGGGTTACTCCTATCTCTGCACTCAGGAATTACTCCGGTGGTGTTCAGGGAACCATGTGGGATGCCAGGGATTGAACCCCTGGTCAGCCATTGCAAGGCAAACACCCGACTCACTGTACTATTGCTCTGTTCCCTTAGATTTTCTTAGGTTAAGAGTTTTTTCTAAATAAGCATTTTATTATACCACCGTGAGATATACAATTACAAAGATGTTCATATTTAGGTTAAGGTCATGCAGTGTTCCAGCACCCATCCCTCCACCAGTGCCCATCTCCCACCACCAATGTCCCCAGTTCCCTCCCCCCCATCCCCCAGACCGCCTCCATGGCAGGTTCTTTATTTCTTTCCCTTTCTCTCTATCTCTTTCTGGTTAAGAGTTTTTTGATGTTTGGAACTTTACCTTAGGGAACTAGGATGAGCAATGTACTAAATACCCAACACAAGCACCCCAGTTCTAAAGATCTGAAAATACAACACTAGATACTGGAGGCAGGTGCAGTATTGCACTTATTCTAACTTTGCAGAGAGCAAGTATGACTGGTAGGTCTCATACTGAATCCCACTCTAAAATGAACAGATCCTGAGGTTAAATCTCTGAAGCAAGCTCCATCCAACCCTTTAACAAAGAATTGGGCTCCATGAGGACTAAGAGACAATTACCAAGTACTTAATTCCTGTTGATACAAGGTGTAGCCCCGCCATCCATAACAAACTTCTTAGTAGTAAGTCAAACATACACCGACACAGGAAGTACCCTTAGAACTTTCCCAAGCACACATAGCCTGTTAACAAAAGAACCGCATAGTTGACTGTGTTCCTTGTCGAGCCATGGTCAACCATCCTATGCACCCTGTAAGTCTGAAGTGTGTTCTCACCGAGCATCTGGGCTAGGTCTTCTTAAATCTACCAGAGTATAGGTTTCCAGCCCCCACTCATGTCTGTGCAATGGCAACAGTTTTGTGACTGCTGGATATTGGTGGTTTAGACCTGGTAGTCACAACAGAAAGCACAGAAATCCAAAAGATCTCAGAGATTACTTTGAGAGTCTGTATGCCATGAAACATGAGAATCTAGAAGAAATGGGTAAATTCCTGAAGTCCTATTTTTAAAGATTAGTAATTGATTAGCAGAGATGCAGCAACTGATGTTCAGTTTCCTGGGCTCAGGGCTTGTGATTTGCACTTGAGTTTTATGTAAATAATATATATCCTTATGCTGTTTACAAGAGTATGAGTAAGACAATTTAGAAGATATCCTATTAGTTTGTAAATTTGTTTCCTTTTTATCTAAAGTATCTAAAATCATGTTGTTTTGCTAAAATTTCTAGAAAAAAAATAGAAACAATTCAATTCTCAAATTTGATCGAAGACAGAGAATGCCAGTGGTTTTGATCACAAGGCCTCAGCCCACTCATTACCTACTGACATGAATACACAGGATTGCTATAAGAATGTCAGGGAAGGAAGCCAAATTTCAGGTCTATCGTGAGCTTTTACTCTGAAAACTCACAGTTACCTACTTCAGGCAAAATATTTTTCAGATAAATTTTTATTTTGACTAAAGTTCTTGAAATAAATTTTTCAGATCATTTTGGACAAAAATAATCCAGAGACAAAATGAAGAGCTCTGGCTTAAATTCAACATCATCAAATATCTAAATATAATTTCACTTCCAAGTTGTAGTACTTAGACTTGCAACTCCAGATATAAAAGTATGGTAAAATGCAATCACTTGGATATTTATATCAGATCCTTAAATTAACTATGCTTATGTTTCTTTATATCTGCTGTTAAATGATTAAATATAAAAAATACAGTTTACTTTTTGTAAGATTAAAATCAAGAAATAGGGAGACATCCAAAGGTTTCTATGTGAAACTGTCTCTGGAATTTAGAACAAGAAGTTACCATTCTTCTGTGTTCAGTATTTAGATTTTCCTGAGTTTATTTGGTAGAAAATGACTTACATGTTTAACGAAGATAAATTATGCAAAAAAACTTAAACTTCATCCTCTCTTTATTATTCCATTTTTTCCCAATATTTTATCCCTGATTGTTGTCAAAACTTCATTTATAGAAGTAGTTCTTAGCTGTTTTGAAAATGCAAATTTTAGCACAATTTAATGTTGTTTTCCATATCTTTATTACTTTATTTCTATGGCAATATACTCTGGTAATTTGAATAAACAACATACGGACTTTTAGAAATTTCTCAAGTGGGAAAGATATTAGAGGAGTGTGTTATTTTTTTACTTTTCACATAATTGAGATAATTTAAAAACATTTAGTGACAGATGGCAGAATAATTTTTTCCTTACTAATAAGGCATAGCTGCTTTCTAAAACTGGTGTTGTAGTATTTTTGTAGAATATGATGTAATAGCTATGTTCTGCTTTACTAGCTCAATAAATGAAAAATAAAAATTGTGTTTCTTTATTTAAGGAAAGGAACCTCGATATATAAAAGATGCTTGACATAAATAAACTGCTGTGAGGTACAATTACTGTGCCATAAAGTATAGAATACTGTCTGTTAATGTTTTGGATCCTGAAAAATGATTTCTCAAAATAACGTCAGAAATTTTAAAAAATACAGGATTTTTAACTTCATTTAATATTTAAAAATCATATTTTATTTGTGTGTTATTTTTAAATTGGTTTAAAATAATGTGCATCATCAATTACAGAAAAGGAGTTTTATAAGCTTTGCTGTGGAAAGAGGGAACTACTATAAAGTATAATGGTGTGATATATTTCTCAGTGAGTAAATCTGACTTTAAAGTTGACTTTTTAATTTCCCTGCTACCAATTTGGGGGCACTGTGTAATATCTGTGAAACTTTCAGGGAAAGTGTAAGGCCTAGGTGTACTAGGAAACCAATTATTTCTTTTTTCTTGTTTTTCCCCTTATTCTTTCAAATCTATCTATCTATCTATCTATCTATCTATCTATCTATCTATCTATCTATCTATCTATCTATCTATCTATCTATCTATCTATCTATCTATCTATCTATCTATCTATCTATCTTCTATCTTCTATCTATCTGTCTGTCTTCTATCTATCTATCTATCTTCTATCTATCTATCTCTTCTATCTATCTATCTATCTATCTATCTATCTATCTATCTATCTATCTATCTATATTTATCCATCCACCAACCCACCCACCCACCCATCCACCCATCCATCCACCCACCCACCCACCTATCCATCCATCCATCCATCCATCCATCCATCCATCCATCCATCCATCCATCCATCCATCCATCCATCCATCCATCCATCCATCCATCCATCCATCCATCCATCCATCCATCCATCCATCCATCTATCTATCTATTATGATTCATTTTTAAAAATATTTTATTATACCACCATGAGATATACAAATACAAAGATATTCAAGTTTGGTTTTCAGTCACACAGTGTTCCGACTTCCATCCCTTCATCAGTGCCAATGTCCCACTACCAATGTCCCCAATTCCCTCCCCCCAGCCCTCTTTTCAAAGTCTTTCCAATGCCTCAGTTGTAGCAACACTAAACAAGTTATCCAACAGAAGGAGTATTTTCCTGGGAGCCCATATGCATATTTACATATATCCTGGGCTTATTCTTCAAAAACATGCAATAGACACATTTACCATTGGAAAACATTTGTCTTAAGTGGATATTAAACATAAAAAGTTTGCTTAAAAGATATAGGGAGAATAATCTCTCTCATATGTAGGGTATTAAAAAAGATAGTAAAGGAATAACCAATGACCAGAGGCAACAAAACATGATAACTTGTTTGCAGCACTGAGTTTATGGCACATGTGACAGGGGTGGTGGGGGCAGGGGATGAAATGGGGGGACACTGAGATAATGGTGATAAAAAAAAGCAGACAGTCTAGGGAAGGCTGTGGTGTTGGAATGCTGCACGCTGAAGACCTATCATTAAAAGAATTGCAAATCACAGTGCCACAAAATAAAAAAACATTAAAAATAAAAATTAAGTGAGGATAGAAAATAAATGCACCTTTAGGCTATACCAATATGTTAATGTTTCTGAGATATAGAATAATTTGTCTGAGATCTAGGTAAAATTTGAGGGTATCCTTTGTCTTTAATGAAAAGTTGCTAATGATTTTTTGTTTTCACCAAGACAGTTTCCAGTTATAGGACTTGAAAAAATATGAGTGCTTTATATTTTTTTCTTTCGCTCAGCTTCTCAGGTCAAAACATTAGCAGTGAGGAACCTGTCTTTCAAGTTCATCATACCAGTCCAATCTGAGTGAGTCACATACTCAATTTTCTCTGTCAAGAAACAGAACATTTCAGCCACGTTCAGATTCTGGGATATCATCTCAGGTAAATATCTTTGATTAATCCTTTATTTAATGATAAGTTTGTAAAGTTTACATCATGCTTAATATTTTAAAAAAATAATGGATCTCTTAGGTTTGCCCCCTGAAGTTGTGGTGGAAGGTAAAAAATTTATACTTTTAGTCTCATCTTAGGAATAAGACAGTTGGGGAAGAGGAAGGAAAGCAAAACATAAAATGTTATAACAGATTAAGGCCACAAAAACAAGAGTGGCATCACAGTCTCTCCTCCTCTGAGTTCAAATTGATTCTTTTCTAAATTTTATACTCTTTGTTTCTAAAGAGCCCTTTGTCCACGAGATAGTTTTCTTCTCCCAAAACACATATATTTCCAACACCCATCTAAAGGAAATCACTCATGGCTTTGTTTATTTTCCCCACTGCCCTTTGACATTCTTCCTTTATTCATAATTGTTTCACTTACCCTACAGGATCAAATATAATTCATGCTTGTTTCCTAATTATAGAGAATGTGTATTTATAACACAAAAATAGTATGTATTAAACTCTGTATCTCCAATGCCTGACAGAGTGTCTGACACATACTTTATTGAACACATGCATATATATCATACATATATACATATATTTGAATAAATTATAGATAATAACTCCAAAATACAAGTTAACTCCATGGATTCGTTCACTGTACAACAGAATTACAAAATAAGAAACAGGATAAGACACAGTTATTCACTATATCTTTAATAAACTGTCACAAAACTACAATGCAATGGCAATCATACACAGAAATAAGAAAATAAAATGACTTTCTAGAATGTCAGGATTTCCAAAATCAATAGTCCTTCAAAACCAAATAGAATTTGTATAAAATTATATATATATATATATATATATGTTAGAAAATTGAGGCATTCTTCTTAAATATAGCTTTAGCTTAAGTTTATTTTTTTTCTTGCAGATGTCTCAGAAAAAAGGCACAAAAGATGAAGTGGGTGTGGAAACTCCTGGGAATTTAACTTCTAGGAAGTTTTTACAGGAAGTAGAATTTATTCCCTGGGATGGGAAAGATAGTTCAGCGGGTAGGGTGCTTGTCTTTCAAGAATAAATCCACTTAGATACCCAGCATTTCATGTAGTTCCCCAGTCTGCCAGGAGTAGTTCCTGAGTTCAGAACCAGGAGTAACTCACTGAGCATCGTGGTTATGACCACCAAATAAAAAAAAGTAAGAATAATGACAAAAAAAAGGAAGGGAAGGAAGGAAGGAAGGAAAGGAGGAGGGGGGGAGGGAGGGAAGAAGGAAGGAAGAAAGGAAGGAGGGAAGGAATGTGGGAGAAAGAAGGAAGGTAGGGAGAAAAAGAATAGAAGAAAGAGAAAGGAGAGATAAGGAAGAAAAAGAAAAGGAGAAACAGAAAAAGGAGAAAAAGGAAGAGAGGGAGGGAGAAAGAAAGAGAAAGAAAAAAAAGAGGAAAAAAGGAAGGAAGGAAGGAAAGAAGGAAAGAAGGAAGGAAGAAAAGTGAGAGAGAAAGAAAGAAAGAAAGAAGAGAGAGACAGACAAGAAAGAAAGAAAGAAAGAAAGAAAGAAAGAAAGAAAGAAAGAAAGAAAGAAAGAAAGAAAGAAAGAAAGAAAGAAAGAAAGAAAGAAAGAAAGAAAGAAAAGAAAGAAAGAGGAGGAAAGAAAGAAGAAGAAGGAAGGAAGGAAAAAAGAAAGAAAGAAAAAGAAAAGAAGAAGAAGCAAAAAAAGGAAGAAGAAGAAGGAAGGAAGGGAAGGAGGGAGAGAGAGGGAGGAAAGAGGAGAAAGAAGAAGAAGAAGGAAGAAAGAAAGAAAGAAAGAAAGAAAGAAAGAAAGAAAGAAAGAAAGAAAAGAAAGAAAAGAAAGAAAGAAAGAGAAAGAAAGAAAGAAAGAAAGAAAGAAAGAAAGAAAGAAAGAAAGAAAGAAAGAAAGAAAAAAAGAAAGAAAGAAAGAAAGAAAAAGAAAGAAAGAAAGAAAGAAAGAAAGAAAGAAGGCCAGAGTGATAGCCCAGCGGGTTGTGGGTGTTTGCCCTTGCATGTGGCCAGCCAGTGCCGGCCCGGGTTTGATCCCCGGCATCCCATATGGTCCCCAAAGCATTGCCAGGAGTAATTCCTGAGTGCAGAGCCAGGAGAAACCCCTGAGCATTGCCGGGTGTGACCAAAAAAGCAAAAAAAAAAAAAAGAAAGGAAAAAAAGAGTTATCTATGAATAAAATTTATAAAAAAAAGAAAGAAAGAAAACAATGAGTGAAAGAAAGAAAGAAAAGAGAAAAAAGAAGCTGCTAATGCAAATAATGAATTAGGGAATAGATATTCATAAACATGTTAACTGAGGCCGGAGCGATAGCATAGTGGGTAGGGTGTTTGCCTTGCATGTGGCTGATCTGGGTTCAGATCCCATATGATCCCTCGGCATCCCATATGGTCCCCCTGCACTGCCAGGAGTAATTCCTGAGCGAAGATGAGGACACTAACCCCTGTGAACCCCCCAAAAAATGTTTACTGAAAAACAAGCATGATAGTACAGGGGTTAAGGTGCTTGCTTTGCACGTGATACATCCTAATTTGATCCTTGACACCACCATTGTGCATGGTCTGATCACAGAACCAGAAATAAAGGGGAACATAAGTTTGTCCAACATCTTTCCACTTAAAATGTTGACAAATAGTCAAGAGTGATTAAGGGGGGGGTAAGTCATAGTACAGAAGTTAGAGTTCTTGACTTACATGGGTCTGTCCCACGCACCACATATGTTCACCAGTAGTGATCCCGAAAGTGAGCACAAAACCAGGAGTAAGCCCTGAGTGGGTGTGTTATTACCTTCCCACAAACACGCTGAGAATAGATAGACTGTCTTTCTCAATCATCTGAAATGTACTGTGCATTCTGCTTTTTCTAAAAAGAATATTTAAAAAGTGAATATTATATTGAAGCATGCTAGGAAAGCCTCCAAATGTCATAAAGAATTGTTCAAATATTAATATTTTAGTGTTATTCTTAATAAGGCAGACCGATTTTGTTATTAGTGCTCTTTAAAATGAAGATATTGAGATTTTTTGTAACAGTTAAGGTCATTCTGTGAGAAAGGAATTAAAATTATTAAAAAGTCACATTTTTATCAATTTATTTTGAGGCATATTTTCTTAAATTCTACTTCAAAGAATACACAATGTTTTATGTGCAGTACAAAGATGAAAATTCTGTCTTTTTTTTTCTTTGTAGAGAAACTCATATTCTCTCTAGACCATACTTCTCTGCTTCTTTTTTCTTCCCTCAAATTTCTCAAAAATTTCTTTCAATAAAAACTATCCTACTTCATTAAAAATGAATAAAATCTCTATTTTCTTAAAGTCTGCTGAAATACCTTGCAGTCCAGTTCACTATGTTAGTCCATAGTGTATGTTGGTATATATGAATATATGTTGGCATATATGTATGCTCATGAGGTTCCCGGGAGGCAGCGCGGGTTCTAGTCCTGGCCTGCCATCCCAGCAGAGCCCTCACAACAAGCCAGACCACCCTCCCCTACTCCATGGGGGCCGCCATTTTCCACATCTGGACTTCTGTCTTGTCACAACTCCACCCAGCAGACCAGACCATCACAGCCCGCTCGCGTGGGCCGCCTAGAGGCCGCTCGGTTCATCAATAAATGCTTTATTTAGAAGTGACTACAACAGTATGCCACCAGCACGGCAAGCCTGGCAAGCTGCTCATGTTGTATTTGATATGCCAAATACCAGTAACATTTATATTAGGTTATTCCCTTGACCTAATATAATAGTTTGAGGCTCTTTATGTTCCTGGAGCAAGCAGATGCCTTTGGGTTCTACTAGCATGAGGCAGGATATATGGAGATATTACTGGTGCCTGCTCTAGCAAATAGATAATTAACAGAGGGATAGTGATAGTGATAGTGATATATGTATGCTAGTATAATAAAGACTCTGAAAAGTCCCAGTACAAAAAAATGCTCAAAATGCTTAAATGCTTGGTAAGTAGTTTTACCTATTTATTTAATGTTTCGTTGTGTATTGTTGTGTGTGCATAGATTTATAACTAAAAGAAAGCAATCACTTTATGACATCCTTTTCTGGAGGATGAAATAGGTCACCCAAATACTTTAATGGCAATTATTTAAATAAAATATTCCAGGTTTTTGGTTTTCACATGCATAGCACTGACTAGCAGAATAATAGTATTCTACTACTCAATGTATAGTATCGTATGGTGTGTGTATTTAGTATATTTTTTCTAAATAATATGCCTTTAGTTGGTGATAACCTTGAAACAATTACAAGCCATATAAAACAGTGAGAATTTTGATTGACTATAATATTAATACAAACCTGTACCAGATGTCATTTTGGCACATATTTTGGTCAGTAAAATGCTACCCAGAAGAAGGAAAATTACCAGACCTGAAATAGCTCATCCAATGTTGGCTTCACTTTTGAGAGTAATGCCAATATACTGGAAGTCTTCCCAGGGAGAACATGTTCTTCCTGAATATGTAATCACTTGTAAACCTTGATTTATGACTAATAATTAAAAAAACTTTAGGAAAAAGATTGTAACTGTTATAAAACACTAAAATAATGGTCACATGGGGCATGTAAGTCTTCTGTGTAGTTTCAAAAGGATGTAAGAGGGGCACTTGTACTAAGGAGTGGAGTTCAGTACTCATGCAATGAAGAGTACTGAAAAAATTAGTTCATAGGAAATGTAATGAGATTCCTCCAGACACAGTCAACTACTAAATATGAAAGGGTCATTTGTCAGAGGATGTATAGATTCATCTCATAAATTAAGTGCATATGTTTATTTCTGTTATTCACTTGATCACTTGAATCCCGTTATTCATCGATTTGCTCGAGTGGCCGCCAGTAACATTTCCATTGGACCCTATCACGTGCCAATGTATCCCAAAGGCATCTGGTTGATTCAGGAATATGAAGAGTCTCAAACCATTCCTTCAGGGTCTTGACAAGGAAGTATGACCATCTTGTAGGTGGGGCGCCACTTGATCTTTTGACATCCAGTGGGATCCAGTCGGTAACGGCTCTAGTCCAGCGGTTGTCTCCAAATCACATTACATGCCCAGCCCATCTGATTTTCGATGCCTTGGCAAACGAGACAGTGTCCCTGATTCTGGAATAGCGACAGAGGTCAGAAATCCGGATTCCTTCTCTCACTTGAGTGAGGCATGATATTCCAAGCATAGCTCTTTTGATTCCTCTCTGGGAGACCCAAATAGCATTCTCATCCTGCTTTTCTAGGGCCCAGGTCTCTGAGGCGTATGTTAATGCAGGGAGAATGGAGGAGTCAAAGAGATGTGCCCCAAGCTGGAGGTTCTTTGTCCTTTTAGCTATTTCTTTGATGCCTTTGATGGCATTCCATGCCGCTCTCTTCCTCCTGCGCAGCTTAGGTTTTAGGTCGTTCATCATGTTGACTTCTTGACCTAGGTACACATAACTGCTGCATTCAGAGATGTTTGTTCCATTGAGAGTGAATGGGGTCTCTGGAAATAGTTCATTTTTCATGAACATAGTTTTCTTTTAGATTCAGCTGTAGACCGTTCTTTCCACATTCTAGGTCAAAGTCAGTCAGCATTTGTGCCGCTTGGCTAATGTTTGGTGTTATTAGAACGATGTCATCAGCAAAGCGGAGGTGGTGTAGTTGCAGACCATCTATCTGCACTGCCATTCCTTTCCATTCTAATTGTCACATGATGTTCTCGAGGGTGGCGCCTGAAAAGTTTGGGTGAAATGGTATCACCCTGTCAAACCCCTCTTTTGACATCAATGATCACTTCTTTGTAGAATGGTGAGATCCTGGTGGTGAATCCGTAATATAGCTCACAAAGGATCTTGATGTATTGGGTTTGAACACCCTGTTTAGCTAGGGCTTCGATGACTGCTTCAGTCTCCACAGAATCAAAGGCTTTCTGTAAATCAATGAAAGTGAGACAGAGCAGCATCTTGTACTCTCTCCAAACCTCAATGAGATTGGTTACTGTATGGATATGGTTGATTGTGCTGAATCCTTTCCAGAAGCCAGCTTGCTCGCATGGTTGTCCTTCATCTAGTATTCTGCCAACCCTGTTCAGGATGACTCGTGTAAACAGTTTGTAGATGACGGACAATAGGCAGATGGGGGTGATAATTGCCGATGTCGTGAATGTCTCCCTTCTTGAACAGTAGAACTGTCCTGCTGGTTTTCCATTGGGAGGGTACCTTGCATTCGGACAGGTAGCGTGTGAAGAGCCGAGCTAGTGTATTGATGAGTTCCGATGGCAGATTCTTCAGGTGTTTGGGTCTGACTTTATTTGGGCCTGGTGCTGTTCCCTTCTTTACCGACGAGATGGCATGTCGGATTTCAGAAGGGAGAATGTTGGGAATGACATATCCATCCTGTGGAATTTGGTATGTGGGCAGATGGATGTGGCTATCAAAGAGATTTGAGTAGAAGTCCTGGATAATCTACATTGCCTTTCTGGAAGATGTGATAGATCCATCAGGGCATCAGAGGGCAGTCATCTTGGTCTTATAGTTGGCGAAGGACAGGCGGGCGGTGCGAATGCTTTTCCCGGCTTCTGCTGCATCTTCCAGTATTTCTGCTATTCTGTCTTTGAGGTCTTCTTGTATCACTTCTCTGCACCATTTAGCAAGCTTGGACGTTAGCATTTGGTCTTCTGAGGCTCGCGCCTTGCCACGTTGGCGAATGAGCTCGAGAGTTTCTGAAGACAGGCGTCCTTTTGTGTTTTTCTCTCTTCGGCATTCTTCGCACAAGCATGGAGGTACTGAACCAGTCAGTTGTATTCTTCATCGATGTTGTCAAGGTGGTATCTTCCCAGTTGCTGCAATGATGCCAAAGATTTCCCAGTTGGTGGTCATTCTGGGAGTTCTCTTCTTAAACTTTGTAGCCCTTTCTCCCCATTGCGGGAAGTAGAATTTTGCACGAAGGAGACGGTGGTCCGATCCTGTTTGAAATTTGGGGATGACAGCAACATTGGTCAGACAAAACCGTTGGTTGAGGATGATGTGGCCAATTTCATTGTGGATCTGTCCACCAGGAGATTCTCAAGTCCAAGGTTTCGCTTTAGCCTTCTGGAACTGTGAGTTCCCATGAATGGTCTTGGTGGACATGATGAACTCAGATAGTCTCTCACCCTGTTCATTCCATTCTAGGCCATTGGTCCCAATGTGGAGTTCTTCAGCGGATCTACTCGGTCCTATCTTGGCATTAAAATCACCAACTATGATCTTGTAGAAGGTGTGATCTTTTTTAATAGAACTCCTCCAGTTCCATGTAGAATTTCTCAATTTCATCTCCTTTGTATGTGAATGTTGGTGCGTAGACAATGAAGATAGAAATTGCTGGCAGTGGGCCACATCTCTTCAAGTGTAATCATCCTATACGGTTTGTTAGGCATTCAAATGAATCAATGTTGATGGCCATGTTCGTGTTGACAAGGACATCAATGCCACCGACGCCTCTTTTGTTGCATGTTCCAAGGAACAATTCTTCTCCGGTGTCAAATACAGCATGATGCGACTGACGCCTCCTCGTCTCAGTCAGACCAATGATGTCGTACTTGATCTTTTGCCCTTGCACCATCAGATCCTCGATATATGCTTCCTATGACAGCGTATGTGCATTGAAAGTACAGACAGTCATTTTAGTCCTTCTTCATTTTTGCAGCCTAGGATGGCCGTGAAATTTTATCAGGCACTGTTTGTTCGCCTTTCTTACTGCTGCCGTATTAAGGGCTCTTTCAGGGTCAGGAAAATAAACATTTTTGTTACTGGTTTTGGCATATCGAACACGCATCGGACAGCTTGCCAGGCTCTGCTGTGCGGGGCGCTTATACTCTCATTACTGTACATAATAATTTCTGTTATTATTTACTGTTAAAAATAAATCAGATGCAAGAATTAGAGATAAGTAAGAACTAGAAACAACCATTTTCAAGGCCCAGACCCCTCATCATCAGAGCCCCACCCAAGAGAAAAGCCGATTTCAAGCCCAAGTATCAGGATTTCAACAGCTAAACACATCAGGCTTCTGTGGAGCTGGAGCTAGGGCCCCTCCGCCCCACCTTGGTCCCTGTGGAAGGCACTGTGGGCCTGCCAGAACTGCTGCTGATACAGTTGGCCATGTCGCAGGGGTGGTAGCTGCACGGAGGAGCTGCTGCTCGCTCTCCCCATGGTGATATCTCAAAGCCTGTTATACTGATGTACCAAATACCCCGCCGCATTTCATAGAATTAAGTATCGGGCATGCAATCTAAGTGTGTGGGCACGATGTGAGGTCTGTGGGAACATATTGATAATATCCTGTATAGTGGGCTCCAATGGCACTACGGGGATCTAGTAATCTCCACTGACTTTTGTCTAAGAATATATTCATTGACAGTATTTAGAAAATTAGCTCCAACAAACAATATAGAATATATTATTCAGGTTATGCTTAGGACAGTCTCAAATAGAGGTTGAGAAACATTTGAAATAAGTGTTGTCTGAAGATGCAGTGGTGGTGGGTCTGGGGTTGACAGTAGAAACCCACCATGTTCTAGAAACTCAGAAAGTGAATGCAAGAACAGAAATTGGCCAGACTCGCACATAACAAGCCAGGAAAAAACTTATGACTTTATCAATACCATTCCCTTACGTGGGTTGTAATAGTCAATATAATTAATGGCAACTAAGGGATCAGACATGGGGACTGGGAGTGGGTGGGAAATGAGGGTCTCTGGTGGTGGGGGCGCACACTGACAGTGGGACTGGTGTTGAACGATGAATCTCTCTAACAACTGTATTGTGAAAAACTTTGTGCTTTGTAAATCACGATGCTTAAATTAAAAGATTATAAAAAGAAAGAATAAGACACAAAATGTTGGGGCCGGAGCGATAGCCCAGCAGGTGGGGCGTTTGACTTGCTTGTTGGCCGGCCCATGCCGGCCTAGGTTCGATACCCGGCATCCCATATGGTCCCGGAGCACTGCCAGGAGTGATTCCTGAGTGCAGAGCCAGGAGAAAGTCCTGAACATTGCCGGGTGTGACCCAAAAAGAAAGAAAAAGACACAAAATGTTAAATGGTAATGCAGAAGTTCGATTGGACTAAAACAACTATGAATATGGCATTAAGTCTTTGAAGCTCTGCATGAAGCTTAATGTTTGGCATAGGTTTACCAATTGTTTTACATAGAACAGTAAATTAATTGTGTATTTCCTGATATTTCTTTTCTTTTTTTTTTAAAGCTTCCATCAGATTCTTTTAAGTACCTCACTTGGCACAATATAGAACAACATGACGTACAAGGAAGTCAACTATGTTGTCCAAGAGTAAGAGAAGGTAAAAGAACAAATGTGTATTTTTCTTTGTGTATATGCTTTGAATAGATGTGTGTGAATGCACACACACGAATAAGAAGACATTGATCAAAAAAGGCAGAACATTATTCTTTATTCAAGACCATACAATTGTTTATATTGTGAAAATGGTTTAAAAGCATGTTATTAAGCCTAATTATAAGAATAATAAATGTTTCAGAGGCCAGGGAGATAATTCAAGTACTAGAGCATGTGCCTAGCATGTAAGAGGTCATGTGTGATTTGCAGCATGATGGTCCCTCATACCTCACACAAGCGTAACCTTGTGGTTCCTGAACATTAAACTATCAAGCCCAGACAAAATAGTCATATTAATATCTCCACATTAGGGAGCTGGAGCGATAGTACAGTGGGTAGGGCATGTGCCTTGCATGCAGTCGACAAGGGTTCAGTCCCCAGCATCCCATATGGTTTCTCAATCACTGCCAGGAGTAAGTCATGAGTGCAGAACCAGGAGCATTCCATAAGCATTGCTGGGTGTGACCCCCAAAAAAGAAAAAAAATACCACATTAAACCCTGGGAACATTTAAAGGGAAAATAAGACTCAATTCAACTAGATAGATTTCATATTTGTTATAAGATCGTATGAAGTTTTTTTTTTTAGGTGGGCACACCTGTCAGTGCTCAGGAATTACTCCTGGCTGTGCACTCAGAGGTCACCCCCTGGCTGGCTCAAGCGACCTCGATTAGCCATGTGTAATGCCAGTACCGTATCCACTGTACTATCTCTAAGCCTCAGTTTTGTTTTTTTAAAAATCTTTTCTACTTATGATTATTAGAACATTTCTGACATGTTTTAAGTGTTACCTAAGTTGTTTCTAAACTTTACCGAAGTGTGCCTCATGTTTCTAAATTTGTGCATTTTTTCATGGTATAAATATTATTAGGTGTATTTGGCCAATATTTGTTGTAAATTTAGTTCTTACGTTTCATGATCATGAATAATGGCATCAGTTCTATGAATCATTTTAACCTGATTTAATTCTACATTTGTTTTTAAACATTAAAATACAATCTAATGAACATATGATATCATTTTATATGTTCAATAAGCATTTAAACTTGATAAAATGATTAATATTTGACTATTCCATTTTCATCCTAATAGTTTTTGCAAGGGTATTATTAATGTGGCACTATGAAGAATTGCTATCTGCAGTCCATAATATGCATACACTTTGTCTTTCATAAGTAATTTAAATAGTTTATAAATTATTTTTAAATGGAATATATACATTCCTTATGTTTCTGTTTTATCCTGAAAGTTGATGAAATAACATCAGATATAATTATTGCTGCTCAGTGCTCAGTCTTCATAAAACTTCAGACAATTCAGCTACTTTCCATCTTTATTTGCAGTATAATAATAATACTGTAAGTATTGCTTGCTTTAGCAAAAGTAGCTTTAGAATATGTGTCCATATTTTCCCTCAGTTGCAATTGCTTTACCCACACAGTGCCTTCCATTTTTCACTCATTTCAGCTGACAGAGGGAAAAGTACAATAGCATCACTTTCTGAAACTCGAATGAAATGTGATTTTTATGTTTTTTACTCTCTCAGCCCTATTTGCAGCTAAGCACTGATTCTATTTATTTATTTATTTATTATTTGTTTATTTATTTATTTCTAGTAGAAGATAAGTACCACTATGTTCTAATGATGTAGAAATTATTAGTACTGTATAGTCCTAGAGACAGATTTGCATTGATCTTCAGAAACATTAGGTTGAATATTTTTTAAAGAGTAAGAAAAGATGGCTGATTAGGAGAAAAGGACACCAAAGTAGAGACTGTATGTTACATACGCAAAGGGTTCCATAGTGAAAGGAAAAGAGCATGATTTTAGAGGCTGCTCATTGAACATTAGCATATGAACAAATCAACTGGAGGAATGTGATATACAATTCCACTGCTCTACTCTAAAAGAGTCTGATATAGACCATATGAAAAATAGCCCTGAAATCAGCATTTGTAAAAGAAATACAACAGAAAATTCTGTTGCAGATGACCTGATGGCTCTGTGGCTCTGCTCTGAGAAATACTGGTTTTGGGAGACTTAGGAGAGAAAGGAATTGAAATTAAAAGTAAAAACAATGTTGGTTCAGTAAGGGTGTGTGTGTGTGTGTGTGTGTGTGTGTGTGTGTGTGTGTGTGTGTGCACGTGCATGAGTGTGTGTCTGTACATGCATGTGCACAATCATATGATGATTGACATAATGGCCACAGTAAGCTGAAAATAAGTCTTATTCTGAGTACAGGTTGAGAGTTGACTTTAAAAACAATGTAGAAGTGAAGATATTAGAAGGGAAGACAAGAGAATAAAATATAGGAGTAAACTGAAAATGAGGACATGAAGAGTTCATTGGCCACCTCCTTTCCTGAGTTAAGCAGCCAGGTCATGTGCTGAGGTAGTCACTCAGCAAATCAATCCTACAGAATGACTACAGTGGTCACTCATGCAGAGGACATCATCGCTCTGCAGAGATAAGGCTCATTTTCCTTTCATAGATTGTTAAAAACACCCAATCTCTCACAAGTGACCAGCTGTAACAAGAATGGATCATGATCTAGGGAATGGAAGCTGTTGGAAAATCCCATCAACTTAAGCCATGTAGAAAATAGATGTCCCTTGTTCACTGCCCTTAATTTTATTTTGTGAGATGGTGAACATGTACATTTCAAAAGCATTCTGATGGAATTACCTTCCTTCTAGATGATATCCCCAAATACTCATCAAGACCACTTCATTTAATCACAGTTGTTCCATGTGTACATTCAGAAAGTGCTCTAAGAAATGAAAAGTATCTGGTGTGTGATAGACAGCAATTTTTCAAGGTTTTTATTGTCAGATCAGGACCAGTTTCTCTCCACCTAATTAAATGAAGCAAAATCATGACCTGTTTTCAAGATTCTTTTAAAGAATAGAGATATTCCAACTGGAAATTATCATGCAAGTGAGTTCAGTCATTGCTGTTTTGAGTTAAAAAATCCAATAGCACACTGAAAAGCACACGCACCTAGCAAGTGCAAAGGAGCATCACAGGATGGCCAGATATCCTAGACAGCATTTCACAGCTGCTAAGAGAACTTCAATTACTAAGTCTGAGTTTGAAAAAAGAATCCGATTTAATACAGCTCCTTAGAGCTGTCATAACCTTTAGCCTACAACATTAAAGAAATCTTCGAAAGCTGCTTTATAAGGAGATAATTAAAAGAACAAAAGATTTATAGACCTCAAACAAAATAGGGCAGACTTTAATAATTCTTGGGTATCTGTTACACTAAGAAAACTAACCCATTTGTGGGGTAGCGGGTATTGGTAAGTGAAACGCTAGATTTCCCCAGTCAATTAGGTGATTGCTTTAGTTTTCATAGTTGTATGATTTGAACTAGAATAATCCTAATTAATCGAGAAGATAACTTCCTAACCCAAGATTATTTTATTTGCAAATTGGTTGTAATATAATCACCTTCAAGGTTAGGCAATTTCCTGGATGACAACTGTACATTATACATTATACAATTGTACATTCTACAGTATAACTGTACATTATACAACTGGACATTATAAGAGAAATGCCTGAAAAGACATGTTACACCTTGGCTTTTACATGAGCTTGATGAAAGAACTATTTGTGTGCAAATAATTGCATTTTAGAATCTTTTCATGGCATTTCATAAATCCTTCAAAATGGACTCATTATCTGTCATCATAGTCACAGCCAAACCTGCCACAAAAAGTAATACTTCTTATGGCTTCCAGTATAGATATATTTTTCCTTTCTTAAATTTTTCTTGAGGGAGAGGGTCACACTGACTGATGATGAGAGGTTATCTCCGGCTCTGCACTCAGGAATTACACCTGGCAGTGATCAGGGGCCATATGAGACTCTAACGACGAAACCCAGGTTGGCCAACTGCAAAGCAAACACCCTATTCACTGTACTATCACTCTGGCCTTTTTTTTTTTTTTTTTTGGTATTATTTTCACTTTGAAATGAAGTGACTTATTCATTCCAGGATTAATGTGCAGAAATGAAACAGAATCTGACCCAGAAATACAATATTCTAGATATTAGAGAAAATTGAAACAATTTTATTTTAATTTTATTTATTTTAAAATTATTTTATTTATTTATTTGTTCATTCATTCATTCATTCATTCATTCATTCACTTATTTCTTCTTTTGGGTCACACCCAGCAATGCTCAGGGCTTACTCCTGGCTCTGCACTCAGGAATTTCTCCTGGCAGTGCTCGGGGACCATATGGGATACCAGGGATCGAACCCAGGTCAGCCACATGCAAGGCAAATGCCCTACCCACTGGACTATCGCTCTGGCCTCTTATTTATTTTTTACTTTTTGTTTATTTTTATTATAACACCGTGAGATAGACATTTACAAAGCTGTTCATGATTGAGTTTCAGTCATACAATGTTGTAGCATCATCCCTCCACCAGTGCACATTTCCCACCACCAAAGTTCCTAGATTCCCTCCCCACTCCCCCAGCCTGCCTCTATAGTAGAATCTCTCTTTCTCTCTCTTTACCCCCTCTTCCTCTTTATCTCTCTCTATCTCCCATCTCTTACACATTGTGATTTGCCACACATACATTTAGGGGTTATGATGTATATCCCTTTGCCTACATTCAATGCTCAGTTCTAGTGTGGCATTACCATTTCCAACAAATTGTAGAACAATTGTATATATTTATATCCCACAGGTGAGTGCAGTCATTCTATATCTGTCCTTTTTTTCTTCTGACTGATTTCACTAAGCATGATAATCTCCATGTCCATTTCCTGCAATACTATGCAGCTTTTAAATAGCTGCATATTATTCCATTGTGTAGATATACCATAGCTTCTTTGTACAGTCTTCTGTTCTCAGGCACTCAGGTTGTTTCGAGATTCTGGATATTATGAATAGTGCTGCGATGTATATAGAAGAGCAATGGTGTTTATGCTGTGTGTTTTTGGGTCTCCAGGGTATATTACCAGGAATTCTATTAATGAGAGCACAATATCTAGTTTTTGAGGGAATGTCCATATTGTTTTCCAAAAAGGCTGTACCAGTCAACATTCGACCAACAATGGATGAGAGTCCCTTTTTCCTCGGATCTGTACTAGCATTGGTTGTTCTTGCTCTTTTGGATGTGTGCCAGTTTCTGTGGCATGAGATGGGCATGAGATGTGGCATTTCCCTGATGAAGAACACTTTTTCATATGCCTTTTGACCATTGGAACTTTCTTTGAGGAAATTTCTGTTCATTTTCCCCCCCATTTCTTAATGGGGTTAGATTATTTTTATGTAAAGTTCTACCAGTGTCTTGTATATCTTTGATATTAACCCCTTATCAGATGGGTATTTGGTAAATATTCTTTCTTATTCTGTGGGCTGTCTTTGTATATTGGTGACCATTTCTTTTTGAGGTGCAGGGCTTTTCAGTTTCATATAATCCTGTATGTTTATTTATGTTTCCATTTGTGTTGTCAGTGGTGTTTCGTCTTTGAAGATACCTTTGGTTTCAGTATCACAGAGCACTTTTTCTGTTTTCTTCAATGTACCTTATAGATTCAGGTCTGATATTGAAATATTTAATCCATTTTTATCTGACTTTTGTGCATGGCATTAGAAAGAGGTCTAAGATCATTTTTTAACAGGTAGCTCCCCAGTTTTCCCGAAGCGGCTTTCTTTGCTCCACTTAATATTTTTTGCTCCTTTATTGAAGATTAAATGATGGTATATTTGCGAGTGTGTGTCAGGATATTTAGTTCTATTCCATAGGTCCACAGGTCTGTCTTTATTCCAATAACATGCCATTTTAATTACTACTGCTTTGTAGTACAGTTTGAAGTTGGGAAAGGTGATGCCTCCCATCTCTTTTTCACAAAGATTGCTTTAGCTATTCCTTAGGGGTTTATTACTCCATACAAATTTCAGATTGCTGACAAGCTGTGGTTGTTATTATTATGAGTTTGATATTTGCATCGTGATTGTCAATATATCTACAGCAATAAAAATGTTCATATAAAATTATTATAAATCAGTATTTTCATAAAGCAATTGAAACTTCAAGCAGACATTTTCTCACTGAATTCAACCCACAGTGGAGCCTTGATTTTCATCTTTCCTGTATTATTTAGAAATGGAAAATTAACATTCAGAAAATTAAAATTAGTTTTCTGGAGTTGTTCAATAGCCTAGAATCCTAATCTAAACTAGTAAAAATATATTCTTTCCATGACCTCAGAAGCTTATTAGGAAATTATGTCATGATTGAATAATGAAAAACTAGGCTTTGTGGCAAAATCCTAAATATTTTCCTGCTTCTATGACTCCCCGTGAACAGGATAAGAAGACAGGAGCATGATAAATTATCTGCGCACTATTTGGACAAAATATGGGTCAAATTATGTTTTCTCCCCATTCATATATTGAGTGGAAGTTTATAATACATTATTTAATAACAGGTGAAGGTCTCTTTCTTGTCTCTAAATGTACTGTAAAAGTTCTTCCTCTGCAACATTTTTTTCAAGGACCTCCTGCAGAAGAGATGCTTTTCAGAGAGGAGTGGTGCACTCGGCCTCCACAGAAAAATGTCTCTGAAAAAAGCAAATGGGAACTATGGCTGCAAGAAAACTGGGAGGACTGCAGAGTAAGTGTTCCAGGATTTTTTTCTTAAATTAAACATTCCATGTATGTCACAACCTTTTAATCCATTAATCTGTAGCTGAGCATTTGGGTTGTTTTCATATCTTGGCTATTATATTAAATGCATCAATGAACGTAGTTGTGAGTATATACTTTCAAATTAATTTTTTAGAGAATATCAGGTTAAGTGAAATTAGTTATAGCAAAGAAATAGAGAATGATCTATCTCATAAGCAGACTTAAAGCTACACAGCAAGGTTGCAATGCTGATAAAGTCAATACTATGGGAGAACTAATCCATACAATTGAGCTGGGGTGGGTATTGGGAAGGAGTGTTGGGTCCTTGGGAGAGGGATGGGGTGCACTGGTGATACTTGTGGTGTTGGGACAATGTTTATAAGAAATTATTATCAATAGCATTGTAAACCACAAATCTCAACAGGAAAATTTTAAATAAAAATTCAGCTATGAGAAACAATAAATAAGTGGAAAAAGGCCCATTTTCTTGTTTGTTATGACATGTTTCTTCACTATCACTATTACTATCCTCCCGTTGATCATCTATTTGCTAGAGAGGGCTCCAGTAATATCTCCATATGTCCTGTCTCATGCTAGTAGAGACCAAAGGCATCTATTCGCTAAAGGAACATAAAGAGCCTCAAACCACTATATTAGGTCATGGGAATAAACTAATATAATTGTTACTGGTATTTGGCATATCAAATAAAACAGGGCAGCTTGCCAGGCTTGCCATGCAGGTGGCATACCCTTGTAGTCACCTCTAAATATAGCATTTATAGATGAACGGCTGGACACAGGGAGAGCAAGTAGCAGCTCTGCCCCATGTCTGTAAGTCTCTTGGTCTGCATACCTGGGCCGGATTGAAAAAAAAAAAATTGCTGCAGGGTGGAACTCGAAGAGACGACTGTGATAGGCTGTCACTGGGTGGAGTTCTGACGAGAGGGAAGTCCGGATGTGGAAAATGGCGGCCGGATGGAGTGGGGGGGTGTCATCTGGCTTGTTGTGCGGCTCTGCTGGGGTGGCGGGCCAGGGCTAGAACCCGTCATGCCTCCTGGGCGCCACGTGACTGGCTGGGCACAGGGAGAGCAAGTAGCAGCTCTGCCCCATGTCTGTAAGTCTCTGGTTCAGCATACCTGGGCCGGATTGAAAAAAAAAACTGCTGCAGGCTGAAACTAAAATGAGATGGGCTGTGATAGGCTGTCGCTGGGTGGAGTTCTGACGAGAGGGAAGTCCGGTTGTGGAAAATGGCGGCCTGATGGAGTGGGGGGGGAGGTCATCTGGCTTGTTGCTGGGGTGGCAGGCCAGGGCTAGAACCCACCATGTTTCTTAAGAGAACTAACAGCATAATTATTTAAACTTTGTGGCTCTCCCGAACAGTTTTTAGAGCTAGGGACGTTTAGACTATCTGCTCATTTTATTTATTCATTATTTTTTCTATCATATTTTTTTATATTTTCCAGGAGTTATTAAAATACATTTGAAAAATAGTTTAGAGTGGTGTAAAATTAAATTGTTCCTTTGGGTACTAAAAAAAATCAAATATGGGACAATAATTTATATTAGTGAAGTCATGATGCAGCCTTGGATTCCATGATCAATGCATTAAGCCAAAAGCTTTGGTTAGCTAATGTGAACATGCTGGTCAGAATGCTTGGAACAAATCAAACTTTCACCAGTGAGGCATATCAGCTATGAATTCTTGTTGCTGAAAATGATCTGGTCCCTTGGGCCACCAGTATTAAAAATAACTCCTATTATCATTCTGAGTACCAGGTTTGGGCTGATTAATCAACCTGATTTCGGCTTCCTCAGGTTTTTTAGGCAAAGGTCTTAAGATATAACCCAGAAGTTTAAGTGTTGAGAACCAGATAAAAGCAGTCAAAATACTAACAGCAATGGAATGCTGACATTTATATTCTTTTCAAGTGGTCAAATTACACCTGAGAGTTTAAGAAGTCTTCTAGAAGTTAGATTGAGTTTAAAATTTACCTTTGGGATTCACCGGTGCCTGTTTTGCTTAATGATTAGTTGTTATGTCACATAATTATAGGAAAATGAGGTGAAAAGGAGTTTCAGTTAGTTGTAAATTCTTTCAAAAAAGAAAAGAAATCTAGAAAGAGAAATGATTTGTACAATATTACACAAGTTGATACTGAAGATACAAAAAGAGAATAGTGATATCCATTTGGGCTTTTCTTTAGTGATTAAAGTTAAAATAGTTTATTATTGGAGGGGTACATATACTCATAAAAATAAACAACCTTTTCCCCTTAACAAGATATCTATAACTTTAACCTCTACTCCCAGGAATAACTCTATAGGTAATTATTTGATAGTATATGTGTGTTATTCTTTAGAGCTTCATGTATGCCATGGATATTTTGTAAAGGTCAAGCCAACACTAGCTGTTTGAGTTATCGCCTCTAGTCTAATATATTATTCATTTAAATTAGTATTAGTTATTATAAATTAATTTCTTTAAGATGCATATAGGTTGATAAGTACCTTGGTAAATATTTACCCAGGTACTTATCAACCTATATGCATTAAAACATATAGTCAATATTTTTTAAAAGGAAGTGAGTATAACTGTAACCAATTTCAGCAATGAGAAAAAGCAATATAATAATGTCTCACAAAGAATATTGTTAAAATACTAAATGTGATGGTATAGCATATAAAATAAAGGGTCAATGTTAAATTAAAATGCCAATGTCATGATTAATAGAAGTATTCTAAAGTGTCACTATTGAAAAGTAGGGAATATCTATTCATACTTTTCTTTACCAATCGAATAAAATAGATCTCAGTGTATCAGAATATTGAAAATATCTAGAATACAATCCAAAATTATTCAACAAAAGAAAAAATCGTTTCAATTGAATGAAAATTTAATATATCTCAGTTTAATACAGACCAGTCCTGATTTTAGCTGAATATTGAATTAAGAAAATATCAATTAACTTTTATAAATTTTTCAATGATAGAATATAAATTATGCTAGTAATAAGTGATTATATATACATAAAATATCAACAGAGAAATAATATTTATTCAAAGATAAATGTTTTTAACTGAAAAAATATGAAATTTCAAGTACTATACTTGTGTATGAGCTAAAGGAGAGTTAGGATAGATAAGGGACCAGTATGACAATAATAATTGAAAATTACTCTGGGCAAGAACTGAGTGCTGAAAGTAGTTAAAGGGATGTACATGATAACCTTTGGTATCTGTATTATAAAAAGAGAGAGAGACAAGAGAGAAGAGATAGAGGAGAGAGAGAGAGAGAGGAGAAAGAGAGGAGAGAAGAGAGAGAGAGAAGTACCTGCTATGGAGGTACTCTTTTATCTCCACCTAGAATCTCTCTGATACAAATTTTGTTGCTTTTTTGTTCCTTTTGATGTTAGCCAATATAGTTCTTATGTTATCTTGATTGAGTTTAAATCTTTCTCTTTTGTAGTGGTCCTTTAGATGATTTTTACTTTATGGACACTAAAACTTTTGCCAGTGACTCTAACTATGGTATATATCTTAAACTCTCTTATCTTACATTCTAGTTTTAGCATTGGATTGTAAGATTGGTGTGCTAAATGTTCAGTATAGCCCCAACTCTAACTTCCATGGTAAAGATTGTAAATTCAACAGATTGTAGATTGTTGCCCCACAGTGAAAGTTTTTTCTTGCATGGGTGTCTCTCTGTCTCAAATCCATTAGGGCACTCTTCTTCTGTCCTTATTATGGAATCCTGTTTTCCAGTTATGTTCCTTCATCAAAATTTTCATACTGCTTTCAGGATTTCAGGTCTATTTCTGTGTAGTCAGTTTTAATTTCAATTTGCTGTGCTTGTGGTAGAATCATGAATACTTTGTATCCAAATACCTTGACTTAACAGGTTTTTAAAGATAAAGAGAACTATATTTCCTTGAAAATAGTTAATTTTTAAATAAAATTGTCATTTCATATATTATGTTATAGAAGTAAATTGATGAAATAGTTATGAAAATTAAATTTTGAAAATAACAAGAGCAATGGTGTTGGCATGAGTAATCTTCATTTTCTTTATATAAAAGTTGACTGGTGTTAAAGTAAAACTGAAATATTCATTGACTTTAAAATGTGCCAAGTCATTTTTAGGTGTTATTCATATTTTTCATTACAACTAAAACACAATTTTGATCTTTTGAATTATCTAGTATTTCCATAAATAGATTTTCCCCTCCATCTTCCATCTCTATACAATTTTATTATTGTTTTAGTACATGTTTTAGGACACTGCTTTATCCACTTCCATTCAACACCCATCTTCACACCAGCTTCATATGTATGTATAGTCAGGATAAGTGTTATTCTCTCTACCTTGAGCATTGCTGAAATGTGATTGTGTTTCTGAAAGTTTTATCTTCAAGGATATAAATAAAATATCAAAACATATGCAAAACATTTCAATTAATAACTATATTTAAAAGTTACAAAAATCTTTAAAAATATTTGTTTTTCCCTTCAGAACTTGAACATTTCATTTCAGGATTTGGGGACCCTTATCAAGTGGAAAATTTTAACAGGATACTTAAAAGACTAATTCGAGTGGAAACCCTCTGGTTAGTGGACAATTCACTGATGGACTTGAGTGCCATAAGATTGCCAAGGTACCTCCTTTTACCGTATCAAATTACTGGGATAAAGTAAATTTTTCTGTTTGAATTCTAGTGACTGTTGTTTGTATATGTTGTGTCTAACCTTAGGTGGTTAGGTCTCCTTGACCTTAGTGCTAAACAATGCTTAAGTAAGGCAAGAAGAGAAACTTATATTAAAATTTATATTTTATGAGAAAAAAAATTTTGAAATTAATTTCTTTGTTATCAACTTTAGGAGAGTGTATTGTAATTACAGGTTTATATTGACAGAAAAGCTTGCCATATACCTTCAATGTTATAAACTGGAATTGCATATGTATTACATACATATATATATAGTAATTGTGATATAAATATTTTTAGCTAGTTGTACTTGTTGAATGTCTATCAAAAAGATTCTACAGGTCAATAACAAAAGTTTTGACTTCAGAGATATCATGTAATGAGGGGATTAGGAATGACAGTAAGACTAGTGACTGAAACAAATTTAATATATCAATGTTATATGAATTTCTGAACTGAGGATCCCAGACTCCTGAAATTAACCTTGACTCATTGTTTTATTTTGATATGTAAAAAAATATTTGATATGCCAAAATCAGTAACAATTATGGACCTCATTCCCATAACCTGAAGGAATGGTTTGAGACTCTTCCTGTGCCTGGAGCAAGTAGATGCCCTTGGGCTACACTTGCTTGCTAAAGGATGTTTTGAGCAAATTGATGAACAATGGGAAGTGATACAAGTGAAGTGATACATTGTTTTTATGGGAGCCTCTTTTTCAGAACACTGCCATCTAGTTTCACCAAAATCGGTAGGTAGAGTGAAGTTTTATATAAATTAGAATTGTAGAGAGTTCTCAGAAGACAGATATGAAAGAAATGGAACAGTTAGAAGGAAACATAAAGTTCTAGACCAGTTAGAATATATTTCTTGGCCTGGGATGAGAGATAACAGGCTACCACATGTGTATAGGAAGCGGAGTAATATGGACTTGAGGGACTGGCACAACATGGAATGTATTCAAGTACCTCCACCTTCAGACATTTCCAGGGTCTTTAAAATTTTACTTACATAATAGTTGAGTTTACTGATGCTCTTTTAAAATAAGATATTTGAATAATTAAATTAAAAATTTCAAAGTAAACTTTGTACTACTATCATTAACAAAATGTATAAAAATAAAAACAATGGAAACATCATTTTCTTGGAGTTTAACTTGTCATAACTTGCTATTAAACAACATTTCCAAATCTCAGTTATCTTATAAAAATGGAGAGAAAACATAATAATTATTTTTTAAAGGCCACCCCAGCTTCAGTATTCTCTAGTGATATTTTCTTTCTTTGACATAGGACATATGGGACTGTAGAGAGAGTATATATAGCAGGTCTATTTCCCCAAGCTCTGCCAGGAGTGATCCTTGCATGCAGTGATCCCTGAGCTCACAGCCAGGTATAAGCCTTGAGCATTGCTGGGTGTGGTAAAAAAAAACCTGAACCCCCCAAACAAAAATAGAATATATGATATAAAATACAATGTAATTCAACTTTGCAGTTAACCAAATCAATATCATAAGGGGGTGGGCAGGGAAGATGGAGCCACATATATTCATAGCCACCTGTTCTTCTACCTCTGGGTAGAAGGACACATTCGTTTATCATTTCTTCTGTGCTAGTATTATCTTGCCAATGTGCGGTCTGCAACTTGTAGAAACTGATGCGGGTGAGAGGATAGCAGGATACACATTAAAAGATGAGTAAATAAATGACAGCAGATGATAAAAGCACAGGTCTCCCAAGACAATCAGCAGAGTCAAAGAGAGAGAGCAGCAGGAAGCAAGTTTCAATGAGTCACAGTATTAAAGTGCTCATAAAGATTATGTTTACTCTGGGAAAGAGTAGAAGGTGTGTTATCAAAATCATGACTAGGATTTATGGAGAGAAATTAGAAGAAAATTAAAACAGTGAAGATAATAGTCACGGAAAATTATAATGAAAACTGGGTTGGTTCAAACTGAACTTTTTTTTGTAAAACTGTTCTTTGACAGGCATCTCACTAATAGCACCACATTTATCATTAAAAATTCCTATTTATTCAAGTGCCCTTCTGGGGTCTAAGGTCTATAAATAACACTACATTTTTCTCAGTGGATTAAATCTGAACTGACACATGCAAACATATTTCCCTGAATATAAGGTGTGTGTAATAAATTTTGAATTTTTCTATGCAGCCTTACACAGTTATGATCTTAAGGCGAAATAATGGAGAAGCATTGTCAGTCTGGTAAATGCATTCAACCTATGTGCTTAATGCACGTTTTTTCCAAGGATATTTTTCCTACTTAAAAAGGTTTTTTTTTTAAATACTATTCTTTTCACTATAGAGCTACAGAAAACTAGAAGAAAAACAATTATAATCTCACTTTTTACAGACAATACTCCTCACAGTTTTATTATTTCTTTCTATAAAATTTTGCATTGCTTAGATTGCATTCAACAACAATCCTTTTGCTGGAGATGTGTTGAGACTTCACTAAAGGCCAAATTTATTCTGTGGTAGGTACTTGGAAAAGTAAATAGATCTGTATGGTTGGTAAGCTAATGGACTCATATATTAAAAAACTTTTTGTCTTTAAGATTTTAACATAAATATTTTTCTCTTCTCACAAGCCACAGCTGGAATAAAAATCATTGTCACTCCTTTGAGGAATTATTGTCTAGGTGAGGCCAGTTAGTTCCATGGAAGATTTGCTACTTAACCATTCTTATTTGGAGAAAAATGACAAGACATTTATATTTTATATCCAGCTGCAGAGAACTAAATATGAACAGAAATCTTCTCACATCTTTCAAACAATTGCCAAAGTTACCTCAGATCCAGCACTTATCCTTAGAGGAAAATCACATTGAGACTCTGACTGGGCTTTCCAGGTTACGGGGCTCTCCGCTGCAATCTCTGATGCTCAGGAGGAATCCTTGTGAGTTTCACCAAAATTACCGGAAAAGGTAACACCCCAAAACCTTAAGTTATCTTTCTACTTCACATGATACCTGCAACAGCTGTCTCTACAATACCATGTATTGAAACGATGCTTAATCTCACCTAAAATCTTTGAGGTAATCTTTTATTATTTCTGCTTTTTAAAATTATTTAGTAATCCCTTATCTCAGGTTCTGGTTGCTATATAATTGTTAGTCTCTGCTTTAAAGTTATTTTCTATGTGTTACTTTTTAGTGTTTTGTGAATAATGTTTGCTTTATAAGCCACATATATTTCAGATATTCAGCATTAGAAGTCCATGTCCATAATCGCTACATTTACCACCAAAAGTTCATTTTGATTTGTCATCATGCAATTGAGGTCCTTCTGCCTTTATCTTACTCATTCCTCTTCCTTTCCTTTTGGTAGCCATTGATTTGTTCTTATAGTCAGAAATGTCTTTAGATGTCACATTTTGGAATTTTAATTTCTATGCATTTTCTCCCATAATTGTAATAGATATTATGTCTTATAATTTTTTTTTTTTTTTGCTTTTGGGGTCACACCCGGCATTGCTCAGGGGTTACTCCTGGCTCCCCGCTCAGGAATTACTCCTGGCTGTGCTCGGGTGACCATATGGGATGCCGGAGATCACCCCGGGCCGGCAGAGGCAGGCCGCCTGCAAGGCAAACTGCCCTACCTGCTGGACTATCACTCCGGCCCACTTATAAAAATTTTTAAATAAATATTTATGTCAAGGTTCATTTTATAACCTTAGAAACATTCAGTCCTTGGCTTTATTTTCCCTCCTTTTTGGTAACAAAGGTAGCATTAAGTGAATACAAAGAAGTATCTGATTAAATATATCCTAATGGTTGAAAGTGCTTAAAAATCTGCTTAGAAGAAAACAGTTCTGGGGGCTGTAGCGATAGTCCAGCGGGTAGGGCTTTTGCCTTGCACGCAGCCGACCCAGATTCCATCCCCGGCATCCCATATGGTCCCCCAAGCACCGACAGGAGTAATTCCAGAGTGCAAAGCCAGAAGCAACACCTGGGCATTGCCGGGTGTGATCTAATAGGGGGAAAAAGCTCATATTTATTTTGTTGCTATTGGAAACATTCCTAATGCTAACAGTGAGGTCTGAACATCCTTGGTGTGCACAGCAAGTGATATGACAACCTATTTATCTCTAATCAAATCCCTGCACCATTACTAGCACAATGTACAGAAAGAGTAAAAACAAACAACTGAGTTGCAGAACCTGTGTTGCCCATCTCCTCCACTGACCACAGTGGTCTGATTTTGGAAGTTAAACTTATCCCTCACAGGGTAAGATCATTTCGAGGTACTATTTCTGGTCTGTGATAAAAGTTTTTTTACACCCAATTTTAATAGGTTTATTTTTTTTCAGTGAAGTAAAATAGTTTTATTGAAAGAAATTTATTTGAGAGAGAAATGTGAGAGCGATCATGGAATTCCTCCAGAGTGGAATGTAGTTCTTACTTCCTTCTTTTCTTCACTGCCATTTTATTCATGACAGCAGTTACATTCCAGAGACCTGTTAGACTCCTCAACCCTTGACATTCAAGGAAAATTTATTAAAATAGAAATTCTAGTCTCTGATATTTCTACAGAAATTTTATTGCTGTACTTTTTCTCTCTGTTACAACTGGAAGCAAAAATCTATTTTGCTCTGTGATAATGAATGCTCAATCAGCTTTTACCCGTCAGTGAAATGTATCAGAACCTTTTTTTAAATGCTAGGTAGATATTTGACCATAATAATATTTGAAGTTTAAATCTTTTGAAGTTTAAAATAAACTTTTTCTTTAAATTGGAGGGTGTTTAGCTGGAGATGTCAACATCTTTCATAAAAAACACATCTCTAGTCATAAGGACATTCTATTGGCATTATATTTCAGTTTTGCTAATTTATATGTGAGATCTTGTAAATTATTTAGATCTCAGCTTACTCCCTTCAAAGAATGCCTTACAATAACAGCATTACCTTTAATTTTCAGAAATAAGATAAATCTCAAAATTCATGAAATGATATAGAGTTATGTTGACAAGAAAGATATAATAAGATTCTAGTTAATACCAGACAAAAATACTCTATTAGATTAGGTAGAAATTAGATGTATATGACATACAGTTATAAAACTTTGGGGCCGGAGCGATAGCCCAGAGGGTAGGGCATTTGCTTTGCATGAGGCCGACCTATGCCGGCCTGAGTTAGATCCCCGGCATCCCATATGGTCCCCGAGAACCGCCAGGAGTAATTCCTGAGTGCAGAGCCAGGAGAAACCCCTGAGCATTGCCGGAGTGACCCAAAAAAAAAAAAAAAAATAAATAAAACTTTGGTTAACTTTGGTAATTGTTTTTAAAAGAAAAATGACAATTTTATTTTTTTATTTACATTAAAGGATTTTATGAGAGGTAGGGGGCTATGCCCGGCTCTGTGCTCAGGGTACGCTACTGGCAGGCATCATTTTAAAAGCATGAGGAAAAGATTTAATGTATACTCATATTAAGAAACTAAACCTAAATCCCCAAATCATTCAAATTTGAGTTATACTTAGCCCCAAAACCACACTTTGAGGATTGCAACAACATTTTCTGTTACTAGGCATCTTAATGTAGAGTCAGAGTTCTCCCAAACTTTTGTTTTTTGGAACACGCTCAGCTGTGCTCAGTGCTGACTCCTGGCTCTAGATGCAGGTATCTTCTCGCAGTGCTAGAGACCATCTGGAGTTCCAGGGACTGAAATATAGTTGGCCTCCAAGAGTTGTACCCTGCTGTACTACCTTTGCATTCTTGTGAGCAGTTTCTAGATTTCTTTGGCATACTCTCCCTTTTCAGAAAAAAAATCACTGGAGTGCCCCCTTGAATACTACCTTTTTCAGTTAACAAGTAGGCAACACTCCCCAGTTGCACTTGAGGATACATTCTGACACTCCACCAAGGATAGTACCACACACTTCAGAAAGCAGTAGAGAGGATTTGGACCTTTTTATTTGGGCATTCTTATCATGACCATAATTATTTAAATATAAATTTTTCATGAGCATTGTCACTTAGAATTTGACTACCTTTTGCTTCATCCTTTGTTTCAGAGCCTTCAATGTGAAGACAGCATAGTTCCAATGAGAAATGCCTTAATGATAGAGCTAATAATGTTAAGTCCCAGTAGGTAGAGGGCAGCCACATTTTCAGGGTCACTGCCCCAAGCAAACTCATCTACCGTTTTCAGAAGTCAGTGTAATATTAGAGTACAGTAGCTTGATTTTCTAAAAAGGAGCCTGTGGTTAGGTATCCCTGCCAGTTAAGTCTATATTAAAGCCAGAAGTCTTAAATTTAAATGTTTTCTCAGACACCTACAGAAGTTCTAACCTTGGATAAGTTACTTAAAAAGGAGAGATGAAAACTGACCTGCCAGAGTTGTGCGGATTAAAAGAGTGCAGAAACACTTTGCTCTAAGAAACCTGTGAAGCATTCAAGGAGGTCAGCACCGTCATTAGTTGACTTGGCAGGTCTGCTGAGAGATTTCACTATCTTTCATTCTGGGCAAATCCCAGAGCATATATTACCTCCTGCCCGAGTCCCCAGAATTCCCAGATCGAGAAAAGCTGTGAAGTTAAGAGAAAACACTGCTTTCTAAAACAGCTAGGTGCAATAGCTACCGTTTAACAAGGTTGATGTTGAAGGCCCTCTAGAACCTGGAAGTGACTGTGCATTTGAAATATGAACTTCAAAATGCTCTATCAAGAGGAAAATTTCAGCAAGTGTCATTGTCTATATCTTTCTTATATAACTCAGTCAGAAGGTCAGAATTTGTCCTTAGCTCCCATTAAGCACATGTTCACATTATTTTTCTTTCACTTTTTAACTTTAACTCTATAATGTGCACATATATCATCATCACATTCTTTCTTTCATTGTGAGTTGGCTAAATTCACTCATTGATTTTTTTTCCTCTATAGGACTTTGTAAAAACTGGAATTAAATTCTCTTACAAAAACAGATTGTGTGAAGTCCCATTTCTCTAATCAATACTTAAAATCTGCTAAACTATCTAATAGCACCCTAAAGCAGGGTCATCAACTCAGTGACATGAATAGTATTTTATTGTAAACCTCCTGTAAGATAAGGAAAGCAGAGTAAAGTGAAAAGCACTCATTCTTCTTATAACAGTAGGTAAAGTCTACTTATTTGTAAAAAGTAAGTGAAAAAATGTTTTTGTTCAATCTACTTACTTGTTTTTAACATTTGCTTTAGTGTGTTCTCCTGTTTGCCAAACTTAAAAATGCTGGATGGGATTCTGAAGCTCCCAGAAGATAATTCACCTCCAGAAACTAGTATCTTTTCAAAAAATATGTATTTTATCTTAATGTAATCTGCACATAAAGAAAAATACCCTTACTGCTAAAATCTAATAAATAGAAATTTTATGATTAAATGCTGTTAATTCTGTTATATGATATGAAAAACTACATTCTAGTTTTTAAAAAAATTCTGTACTGATATTAGTTTTTTGTTTTGCTTTTTGTTTTTCTCTTTGGTTCACACCCAGTGATGCTCAGGGGTTACTCCTGGCTCTTCACTCAGGAATTACTCCTGGTAGTGCTCGGGGACCATATGGGATGCTGGGATCAAACCCAGGTCAGCTTCATGCAAAGCAAACGCCCTACCTGCTGTACTGTTGCTCCAATACTAATATCAATAACTAAATGTTAAGTACTAACATGTAAGTAGTAAGTTTTATTGTGAATTTCTATATGTAAAATAATAGATATATTATTATATATATTTTTAAACATTAAAATGCAGAGTTATTTAAATAGTGGGATAAACTTTAACATGAATAAGGGTCTAAATTTTCCATGAAATCTATGAACTCATCCTGAACATCCTTGGCACTATGCACCTCTTACTTTGAGAATAGTGTTTTAAATATCTGACTTAACAAAAGAAAAACAAAAATCAAAAGATCTTGTGTTATTTTAAACACAGCACCTTTATTTTTCATTTTTATTGCTTCAGTGATTTTCACATTATAAAAAATTTTAAAAAGGCTCTAGAATCATGGGTATTTCCTTGAATACTTATAAAACAGAAAATAATGGTAAAGCTTTATGTTTCCAAGTGTAAATAAACATGATGATGATGATGATGGGTTTTGGGGTTGGGGCCACACCATGTCATAGTCTGCGCTTAGTTCTGGCTCTGTGCTTAGGATTCCATCCTGACGGTATTCAAGAGAACATATGTGGTGCTAGGGATCAAACACAGCTCAGCCATGATGTGAAACAATATCTTTACTCACTATAATATTTCTCCAGTTCCAACAAGCATGATTTTAAAACTTACTTCCATATACTTTAAAGAGAAAAAACAGTTCAAATTAATTGCTTTCAAATTTATAGAATTATCAATGAATGACTAGATCAACTTATCACTTCACTTGATCACTTGAATCCCATTATTCATCGATTTGCTCGAGCGGGCGCCAGTAACATTTCCATTGGACCTTATCACGTGCCAATGTAGCCCAATGGAATCTGGTTGATTCAGGAATATGAAGAGCCTCAAACCGTTTCTTCAGGGTCTTTACAAGGAAGTCTGACCATCTTGTAGGTGGGCAGCCACATGATCTTTTGACATCCCGTGGGATCCAGTCAGTAATGGCTCTAGTCAGGCGGTTGTCTCCAAATTGCATTACATGTCCAGCCCTGATGCCTTGGCAAACAAGACAGCGTCCCTGATTCTGGAATAGCTATGGAGGTCAGAACTCCGATTCCTTCTCTCACTTGAGTGAGGCGTGATATTCCAAGCATAGCTCTTTTGATTCCTCTCTGGGAGACCCGAATAGCATTCTCATCCTGCTTTCTTAGGGCCCAGGTCTCTGAGGCATATGTTAATGCAGGGAGAACGGTGGAGTCAAAGAGATGTGCCCAGAGCCGGAGGTTCTTTGTCCTTTTAGCTATTTCTTCGATACCTTTGAAGGCATTCCATGCCGCTCTCTTCCTCCTGCGCAGCTCAGGTTTTAGGTCGTTCATCATGTTGATTTCTCGACTTAGGTGCACATAAGTGCTGCATTCAGAGATGTTTGTTCCATTGAGAGTGAATGGGGCCTCAGGAACTAGTTCATTCTTCATGAACATTGTTTTCTTTAGATTCAGCTGTAGACCTATCTTTCCACATTCTCGGTCAAAGTCAGCCAGCATTTGTGCCGCTTGGCTAATGTTTGGTGTTATTAGAACGATGTCATCAGCGAAGCGGAGGTGGTGTAGTTGCAGACCATCTATCTTCACTCCCATTCCTTACCATTCTAATTGTCGCATGATGTTCTCGAGGGTGGCACTGAAGAGTTTTGGTGAAATGGTATCACCCTGTCGAACCCCTCTTTTCACATTAATGATCACTTCTTTGTAGAATGGTGATATCCTGGTGGTGAATCCATAATACAGCTCACGAAGGATCTTGATGTATTGGGTTTGAACACCCTGTTTGGCTACGGCTTCGATGACTGCTTCAGTCTCCACAGAATCAAAGGCTTTCTGTAAATCAATGAACGTGAGACAGAGCGGCATCTTGTACTCCCTACAAACCTCGATGAGCTTGGTTACTGTGTGGATATGGTTGATTGTGCTGAATCCTTTCCGGAAGCCTGCTTGCTCGCATGGTTGTCCCTTCATCTAGTGTTCTGCTAATCCTGTTCAGGATGACTCGTGTAAACAGCTTGTAGACCGACGGACAACAGGCAGATGGGGCGATAGTTGCCGATGTCGTGAATGTCTCCCCTTCTTGAACAGTAGAACTGTCCTGCTGGTTTTCCATTGGGAGGGCACCTTGCATTCGGACAGGTAGCGTGTTAAGAGCCGAGTTAGTGTCTTGATGAGTACCGACGGCAGATTCTTCAGGTGTTCGGGTCTGACTTTTGTCTGTCTGGGCCTGGTGCTGTTCTCCTCTTTACCGACGAGAGATGTCATGTCGGATTTCAGAAGGGAGAACGTTTTGAATGACATGTCCATCCTGTGGGATTTGGTTTGTGGGCAGGTTGATGTGGCTATCAAAGAGATTTGAGTAGAAGTCCTGGATAATCTTCTCCATTGCCTTTCTGGAAGATGTGATAGATCCATCAGGGTGTCGGAGGGCAGTCATCTTGGTCTGTTTGTTGATATAAGATCAACTTATATCCTTACATTTCTTCCACATTTTTAAATATCAGTTTAGATGCAGAAGAATAGTTTCACTAAAATGACTATTGACTATACAGAGTTCCTAGTAAAAACTAAATCAAATAAATATTTTCTTGATCATTCTGCCCTAATTACTCCTGTAAAATTATACAACAATGAATCTAAAAAGATCATGGCAGTGCCTTCCTCAAAAATATTAAAATATTTAAAGTTACAGTCTACATATAAACCAAAAATACAAAAAAGTACTATAAATATCCATTTGTATGCATAATTGAGAGAGACTCAACTTTAGATTGTAGGAAACCACTTTGAAGGGCTTGAGAAATGTAGGGCATTTATCTTGTGCTTAGTCAACCCAGATTCAATCCCCAGCATCCTAGTTGGTTCCCATAAGGTCTACCAGGTAGTCAGGTCACTCTGAGTCCAGACAGAAGTAAGCCCTCATAACAACTTTGTGTTGACCCAAAACAAAACAACAAACTAAAAGTAAAGGAAGACTTTCATAGAAAGAGTACCATTTGCAAGAATACTGAGGAGTAGTAAACTTATGCAGATTGTTACAATCTACACAACATGGCAGACAAAAAGTCTGTCAATTAGGAATGGGTCTATCTTCAAAATTCAAAAAAGTGTATTGATAATGTTTTAAAAATGTATTGTTAACAAATAATTATAATTTTTAGTATATTTTATGGAACAGATGCAAGATAGACATTCTTAAATATTTAGAAATCTTTAAATCCTTAGAAATCTCCAAGGTTCCAATTATTTTCAATTTATAAGCAGAAATGTTTAAGGCTCAGAAAGGTTGAATGCTTTTCTTAAGTTTACACAATGTAGTTTTTCAATTATGAATTGAAAAATCTAAAATTCAAATGCCAGCACTTTTCAACAACCTTATAATGATATAATTCTACATCTTCTAATGATATAATTCTATTCAAATATTGAAGGATGGCATTTTGGAGTTCTATAGACAGTTTCCTGCCTCCTAATTTATCAGAAATCTGTTACTTAATCAAAATCATACCCTTAGCATTCTTTGAACATATACTCTGAACCCATACCTAGTCTTTCCTTTCTTTAGCTTTGAATTTTGGGTTATACCTGTCTGTTTTTAGGGCTTACCCCTGGTTTCATGCTCAGAGATTATTCCTAGAGCTCTGGGGGCTATATGTGACATCAGTGATCAAACCCCCCAGTAGGCTTCATACAAGACAAAAACCTTACCTACTATACTATCATCTCCAGTCACTGCTATACTTTCTTCAAGTCATCCTGAAAATTATTCCTCCTTTTGAATGCCCACTTCAAATATTTCTTTTATCTTTTCAATCATTTGTTTCTTCTGCCTTTCCATAGAACTTTTAACATATATTGCATGTTAGAAGCACTGGGTTTGATCTCCAATACTTCATGACCTCCTGCTCCAGTAGAACACTGCCTGGGGTGACCCTCATGATCCACAAGTGCCACGTAATAACTATCACAACAATAAACAGAAATAAAATATTTATGTTGTCATGTGTTTTTGTAATATGGTTAAATTTATTTAATTATACCTTGTCCGCATTATAAAACTTCAATCATGATGTCATGTTTATTTTATTTATTTAGTTTATTTTAGATATTGATTCAAGTATCTTTCTCTAAATAAGGATTAGAAAATACTTCCTGTAGGATCCATACAGCAAATAATTTAGGCATTAAGGCATTTAATTCTGTCATTATAATACAAAAGTAACAGGTCATACTCAATTTAATGGGTGTGATTGAGTTTTAATAAAATTTTGTTTACAAACATTTGCATCAGACTAAAGTTTTATCACCCCATGTTTAAATTTTAAGGTCATGGGTTTTACTCTTTAGCTGTTTTACCCTTCAACATATGTACTGCCCTCTATAAAAGTAGAATATGCTTCTACCACTCGAAGTCAGTTGTATCAAGCAACTAGATTTTGTAAGTAAATATATGACGTTGATATAGGTCACTTGTAGGGAGAAGTTTTGAGAACCAATTACTGCCTTATCATATAATTTTTCCTTGTGCTTCACCAATGGCCTAATTTTCAAGAGAGATGCTCTTCTTTCAGTCTATATTATGCAGCAAATATGATATAGGGCAGACAGTCATTCTACAGATGGTGTATAAGGAAAAGAACCTCTATTATTTCATCTCTGGTCACACCATTGTCTCACCTTGCACAACTAGTATAGTTCTTTAAATTTATTACCCTATTCAACTTATCTAATCATCTTTTCTGTCAAAAATAGCATAGTAGACATTCAAGTTGTTAACAATTTATGAAATTTTACCAGGTGAGAAAGCTATCACTTTAAATTATTATTATTTTTAAAAAGATACGTTAAAAACTTAAATTAGAGCACATTTTGGGGTCACACAAGTTCTAAAGTCATGTGAAGTTGGGGAGCTATGATAATCAGAAGGTTCTTTTTTTAAGATAGATTGGATTATGTATTACCAGAAGGCAAAAACTATCACAAAGAAATGGATGAGTATCATATATGTGTAATGTTCTGGGTGCTGGGTAGCTATGAAAAAGAAGGGCTGGATCCACTGGTAAACAAGAGACTCAAAATATACATCACACAAATCCTAAGAATGGCTTATATTAAATTGCTATCTTATATTCTGATCTTATGTTGCTGCTGCTGCTCATACTTTACTATTATTTATGCTTCACATCCAGCTAAGCTCAGGGCTTACTTCTGGTAAGTCAGTCAGCTGAATGTAAGGCAAGCTTTTGACCCGTTTTAGCCCTGATGTCCTGATTTTAAGAGATGCAGTTCTGTTTCAGTACACCTGCCGAGAGCCTCTGCATCTGGCCTAGAGTTGCCTCCTGTAGGTCACTTTGTAGATAGAAGAACAGTTTGAATGTGGCAGTTTATCTGACCATGTATTCTATACTTGCTGGTACAAATATTCTCTCAGGCTGCCATAATCATCGTGGGACTAGCTAGATCTTACTGGTATATTTGCCTGGCCACATTGGATCTCTAAGTAATTAGACCAGAGAGAAATGCTGTTTGCCTCCAAGCAAGCAAGTATGGTTCTCTGATAACTGAAAGCTAATATACAGAACAACCATGAAGTAAAAAGAAGCAACTTTTGTGAATGCTTGGAGAAATATTTAACAGGCTATAGAAAATAGAATACAGATGCATGGTACATGCATGCTTTTGTAATCTGAGATACAGTTCATCTCAGAAACTCCTATTCTCTACTCTGCGAAGGCTTTAACAAGGCAGATCTTGGCTTGGCAACATTAACATCTCAAAGGGCCTAGGTGAGGTCCTGGGAGAAATCACCTGAGGGCCCTTGACCCTGATGGCTTTCCATTGGAGTGGGAGGTCTGGGTTGCAGGGATATAAAACTAGCCTGCTTCCTCTCACTTGCTGTCTCTTTTTCCCCTTTTGTGCTGGTGCAGCTTGGCTGTCTCTTCTCTGCAGGGCCTTAATACGAAGTGGCAACCATCTTGGCCTACGGGTGGCCAGGGCCCAGATGAGAACCCTAAGTTTGGGGTTTTTCCTATTGCTGATTTTATGTCTGAACCTATGTTAAGTAAAGCATTTTAAAACTTTGCTGGGGGCCGGAGCAATAGTCCAGCTGGTAGGGCATTTGCCTTGCATGCGGCTGGCCCATGCTGGCCTGGGTTTGATCCCTGGCATCCCATATGGTTCCCGAGCACTGCCAGGAGTAATTCCTGAGTGCAGAGCCAGGAGAAATCCCTGAGCATTGTCAGTTGTGACCCAAAAAAAAAAAAAAAAAAAACTTTGGTGGATTCTTGTGTCTCTTTCTCCATTCGATGGCCTCAGATCCCCTGGGACAGAAGGGGATCCCTAACTCTGCTCCTGGATTTTGTGAAGGGATTCTCAGCATTTCCCCTGCACAGCTCTGTTGGTAATATAGCAGAAGAGATTGACAAATTGGCGGTAACCTATGTCTAGAGGATAGTGATTAGTCGGAAAGTCACTTTAAAACTAAAATTGAGTCTATTACTCCTTTTTGGCACTTGGTTTAGTATTATCAGTGGTGACATATCTAATAATTATCACTGTATCACTGTCTTCCCGTTCATCATTGATTTGCTCGAGCAGGCACCAGTAACATCTCCATATGACCTGTCTCATGCAAGTAGAGCCCAAGGGAACCTGCTTGCTCCAGGAACATAAAGAGCCTCAAACCATTTCATCAGGTCATGGGAATGAGGTCTATAAATGTTACTGGTATCTGGCATATTAAATACGACACGGGTAGCTTGCCAGGCTCTGCCATGCGGGTAGCATATTCTTGTAGTCATCTCAAAATCCAGCATTTAAGAGCCGGGCTGTGATAGGCTGGTCTGCTGGGTGGAGTTCTGATGAGGGGGAAGTCCGGATGTGGAAAATGGAGGTACTCATGGAGTGGTGGGTCGTCTGGTTTGTTGTGAGGCTCTGCTGGGGTGGCGGGCCAGGACTAGAACCTGCCATCCCTCCTGGGCACCTCATGAGCGGCTGGGCACAGTAAAAGAGCCAGTAGCAGCTCTGCCCCATGTCTGTCTCTGGATCAGCATACCTGGGCCGGATTAAAAAAAGACTTCAGCAGGGTGGATCTCGATGAGATGGGTTGTGATAGGCTGGTCTGCTGGGTGGAGTTCTGATGAGGGGGAAGTCCAGATGTGGAAAATGGAGGTCCTCATGGAGTGGGGGGTTGTGTGGCTTGTTGCAAGGCTCTGCTGGGGTGGTGGGCCAGGGCTAGAACCTGCCATTCCTCCCGGGCACCTCATGAGCAGCTGGGCACAGTGAGAGCCAATAGCAGCTCTGTCCCATGTCTGTCTCTGGATCAGCATACCTGGGCTGGATTAAAAAGACTGCAGCAGGGAGGATCTCGATCAGCTGGGCTGTGATAGGCTGGTCTACTGGGTGGAGTTCTGATGAGGGGGAGTCTGGATGTGGAAAATGGAGGCTCTCATGGAACGGGGGGTCGTTTGGCTTATTGCAAGGCTCTGCTGGGGTGCCGGGCCAGGGCTAGAACCCACCATCCCTCCTGGGAACCTCGTGAGTGGCTGGGCATAGGAGAGCAAGTAGTAGCTCTGCCCCATGTCTGTGTGTCTCCTCCAGCCATAAACATGGCTCTAGACTCACCATATGGGATGCCAGGGATTAAACCTGGGTTGGCCATGTGCAAGGCAAACGCCCAAACCGCTGTGCTATCACTTCGGCCCCACCTTGAGTCTTTCATGTCCAAACAAATTGGAGAATAAAACTAGTATCCATCTACCAAAAAAAAAACCCACCTGAAAACCAAAACAATACCAAAGATTTCCTGACAGAGTGGATGATGCAAGATCTGATGGTCTTGGAAGGGTCCTCCTGCCAAGTGTGTTGTGGTTTAAGAGGATGCAGGACTGACCTGAAGGGACCATGCATGACCCAACCCATGTTTATGTCTGAAGGAGATGCTGCAGCAGAGAGGTTCGCCTGGGTGAAGAGGCAAGGACCGAAGCGCTGCTCCGGCCACCTTCACGGGTTGTCCTCAATCTCCCTCTCTCTAATAATTATAATGCTATTATTTCAAACAAATATTCTCACTTTCAAGTATACATTCTTGTATCTTGTGTAACCAAAGAAATCTGAGTTATTTGCTCCTAATAGGCTCGTTTGTAAAAAACGAGATTGGAAATTTTCAGCAATGAGTTTTATTTCTGCTTGTCAGAACACCACCAGCAGACAAGCCTATCACAACCTCGCTCATCGAGATCCACCATGCAGCAGTCTCTTTTAAGTTCAACTCAGGTATACTGATCCAGAGACTCACAAACATGGGGCAGAGCTGCTACTGACTCTCCCTGTGCCCAGCCGCTCATGAGGTACCCAGGAGGGATGGCGGGTTCTAGCCCTGGCCCGCCATCCCAGCAGAGCTTTGCAACAAGCCAGACAACCCCCTACTCCATGAGGGCCTCCATTTTCCACATTGGGACTTCCCTCTTGTCAGAACTCCACCAGCAGACCAGCCTATGACAGCCTGATTTCAGGCGGCCGCAAGCGGCCACGTGGGCTCATCAATAAATGCTGGATTTAGAGATGACTACAAGAGTATGCTACCCGCACGGCAGAGCCTGGCAAGCTACCTGTGTTGTATTTGATATGCCAAATACCAGTAACAATTTTAGACCTCATTCCCATTAGCTTATGGAATGGTTTGAGGCTCTTTTTGTTCCTGGAGCAAGCAGATGCCCTTCGGATCTACTAGTATGAGACAGGACATATGGAGATGTTACTGGTGCCTGCTCAAGCCAATCGATGATGAATGGGAATACAGTGATACAGTGAGTTTTATTTTTATCAATAATAGAGCTATGCTGAAATTTGCGCTTAGGATTTAAAGAGCACTATCTTCTGACTACATCCTATTTAATTCGACAGTATCACATTTAACTCCCTTTCTAAAAATTGAGTACAATCTTCTGAAATAGTTCTTTACCAATACATTGGAAGTGATAGGCATAGAAGAAATGTCCTATTGATTCTTAGCAATCTAAGTCCACTATCTCTGTTCAAAGTAGTATTAAACTGTACAGATACTACTTTTTTCTCTTCTTATTCTGCATTTTTTGTGTTTCTTTGTTTTGTTTTGGAACAATACTCAGCAGCACTCAGGGATTCATTGGGGGCAAAATAAACAATACAGATCACCCTTTTTAGAAAAGAATTTTAGTGACACAACTGCATGAAGAAACACAAATAAGTGTAACTCCTTACTATCATCCAATGTGTTAATGTTTCTATAACTCTCCATGACCCTATGAAGGATTTCCAGTAGACATTTGAAGAAATTGAGAATAAGAAACATTTTAGACAACTTTTTGATACATTCTAATCTTTATAACCCTCTTTCCTATATTTAGTTCAAATCTGCTACCTGAAACTTCGAACTAATTATTCAAATATGTTTAATCAATATAAATAATCCCATTTTATAGGAAAATTTTTCTCAGCTTTTACATTCATCCAAAATATCCTCGCTAATTAGCCAGAAGGAGAGAGACAGATACAGAATGACTGCATTTATTTGCATGGCATAAATATATATGTACATATTATGATACCAATATCCAAGGTCAAGTGAAACATATATCAGGAGGTCTTGTCAAAGGTGGAGATTATCACAAACGTATGGGAGTCGGAGTTTAGGTAAGACAGAAAATGGAACAGGGTGCTAATAATAGTCAAGGGTACTAATGCCAACCTAGAACTGAGCATTAAATAGAGGCAAAAGGATACACATGACAACCTTTTAATGTATGTTCTGTAATCCATAGTCTGGAAGGGAAGGAAAAGAGAAAGAGAGAGAAAGGGAAAGAAATAAAGAACCTGCCATGGAGCAGGGCTGGGGAAGGGGAGGGAACCGGGGATGTTGGTGGTGGGAGATGGGCACTGGTGGAGGGACCGGTGCTGAGACACTGTATGACCAAAACCCAAACATGAACTTTTTAATTGTATATCTTTTTTATTTGTATATCTCACGGTGGTATAATAAAATACTTAAAAAAAAAACAAAATATCCTCTCTACTATTTATTATATGATACAAATGGTTAAACTAAGATTGGATGGAACAAGATGTGTAGGATAAAGAAAATATAACTAAAAACACCCAAAGCAGAAAAATTAGTTTACTTTCTTTAAATCCCAAAATACATCAAAAGACAGTTTCCTGAATTGAATTGTTTTTACTAAAATTTTAAAAATTAAGTCAGCAATCTTATTTTTCAATTCCTTCTGAAGTAATTTACTTTCAATTATTTCTTTCCAGAATAGAACAATTACAACTAATTGCTTGTTGTTATACTACCAAACTCTGTTAATGGATGCCCATCTTTTTAAAGGCTAATTGCAGTCATGAAACAAAATTTCTAATTAGTTTTAGAGCTTTGGAACAGATGCATCAATATTCAAATTGTGCAGGTGTATATTTTCTTATCTGCCCTGTTTTCCTTTCACAAAAAAAAGACTCATTCTATGATTTCTGATAGGAATTTTAAAAAGTCATCCTAAAAGTTACTACTTTATAAAAATCATACTGAAATTTGCCCTTTCTAAAGTGTCTTATTTCTCCAAACTCTCAATATTCTTGTATTATATTGAGACATTTCACATTATAGTTTGTATTATAGATCATATATAATATTCAATTTCCTTCAAAAAGCCAGATTTATTGCAAATCTTTTTACTGCTCTTTATCATTGTTCTAAATAAGCATGAGTTGAATGAGTGAAATTTGAGTATACCTTTTTTTGAGCTTAGATCTGTAGTAAAAAAAAAAACCTAATATTTTAAAAATAAAATAGTTAGACACCGTGACTTACAAATTTGTTCATAGCACATTTGTTATAGACAGCAGATGTTCTAATACCAATCCCACACCAGAGTGACCTTCCCTCTACCATTATTCTTATTTTCTCACCCACCCTCTCAAACCTGCCCCATTACCAGGCACATAATAATTCATTTTGTATTGCTTGTTAGAATAAAATGGTTAATGGAATTATAAAATTGCTTCAGCAAAAGAAAATTTGTGAAATTGTTGTATATCACCAAAGGCATGTTATGTCCTTGTCTGAGAATTTACTAAGCAGCTTATTACTGGCGCAGTCTTCATGCGTTTCTGATTTTATTTGTTGTGTTTCGTTGACTTCTCTGATACTCTTCCTATCTAATTTTCTCCCCAGTAGGATTTCAGTGATGTGAAGTTTGTAGGTGTCATCCAATTATGCAGCTGCATAGTACAGAAACTTGAGATCTGTAGAGCTGTGCATGACTTGGAATGCTGCAACTGGGGAAGTAGACAAGGCTGCTGGACCTGCTGAAAGCAGAGGGGTTGGGGGAAGCTGCCTACCCGTTCCAAGAAGACTTCAGACTTATCATCCTTGACATGGGAGCACCTGTTTGAGGCTCATCGTGTTTCTGTAGCAAGCAGATGCCCTAGGGCTACACTAGCACATGACGAATGGAGATGTTACTGGTGCGGCGCTCCAGCAAATCGATGAACAACGGGAAGACAAGTGAAGTGAAGTGAAATTGTGTCTTCAGAGATTCTAAGTGAAATATTGGCATTGAACCGTTGGCAATTGTAGTGGGGTGTAGGTGTGGCTTCTGGGACTTCAGCAGGGTGGGTACGTGGTCCACTTCCCTCCAGAGGATGCCCCAGAGTTTTCAGTTGGTACTCCAAAGTGTGTATGAATTTTAGCTGCGTGTCTTATCTCTTGGGAGATTTGGTCATGAATGAAGAGTAGGGTTGGTGTAGGTGATGTGTAGCAATTATCTTTTTTTGGGGGCATGATTCTAAAGAAATAGTGTGATAGAACTGATAATTAATTCATGAATACCAGATATCTAACCAAAATAAGAATTTTCTGTGGGATTAAGTTAACTTTGTCTTCTTTTGGGAGGGGGTGGGGAGATGGGGAAATGAGCAACGCCTGTCTGTGCTTTGGGCTTGCTCCGACTCTGCTCAGGTCACTCTTGGCAGTGTCCAGTATATCGTATCAGAAACGCAAAATGCCTTACCCCCTTGTAGCATCTCCTCATCGCTATCTTCTCTTCTTGAACTTATCCTCTGCCTCTTCCTTTAGTTCTTCCTTCAACTAAGCTAGTCGTTTTTCCCTACCACTTTCTCAGCCTCTGCAGAGTCTAAACTGCTCACACTCTGAATTGAATCTGCTGTTTTCCATAGGTGGGGCTTTCAGAGAACTCTGGTTTTCCTTTTCTCAATTCTATTCCTTCTGCACCTGAAATGTGATAAAGGCACTAGCTTCCTCCTGTCCTC